>NMRB01004153.1:21327-43824 GCA_002633025.1 Notospermus geniculatus
TAACCCTGGCCGTCAAAATTCCAAGTCGAGGCTTCACCCTCGCCGTATTGGCTCGTATGCCACGTCAAGTCGGGGTTTCACTTTCCTACAACTCTCATATTTTGATTCCTTGTCGTTTGTAGGTCCCCACATTTATCCTGGCGCTAGCAGCAGGCAGTGGAGTTGACAGGTTGTCGCTCCCCGCCATAGGCGTAGGCCCTACATTTCGGCATGAACGTTGCCGCGTCAAGTCGAGGTATCCCACTGTCCCAGACTGGTCGTGGAGTTGACTGGCCATCACTCCCCTGCCGTGTAGATACGTGTAGTCACGTTATGATAGCTATTTTGTATCTACTGCGGTATTGGTTGTATTCCCGTACCTCTCCCGATTTTCTATCTTAATTTACAGGCATGGATCTACAGAAGTGATCACACAGCCCAGGCACGGTTTCACGACCTGCGGATGCAATCCCGACCCCGGTAAACATACTTCGAGCTATACCGTCTCGCTTCTCTCAACAGGAAGAAGGCGGCCTTTTTAAATCGCAGCTACAACTGCCAGCAGGAGGAAGGACGCTGTGTACCCTCATCTACAGCAGTCCCGGACCTGCAAGGCATCCCAAGCCAAGGCCAACGGTTCGGTACACCACCAGTCTTTGTTGCCAAACAAGACGTGGCGGAACCACCGCCAAAATGACATTTCTGGCCGCCCCGTGTGCGACTCGCACATTTCCAAGGAGACATTCAGAACGCATCTCAATGTAATTCTTAAGTGCAACTCCCCGTATCCTGCCCTTTTACAAGGCCACAGCTCTCGTATCGGTGTAGCGTCCTGGACAACCTAATTCGTAATGCCTCTCTCCATATTCAGACATCAATCATGACGGGGAGTCGGGAGGGGCTAGCAAGCTGCCCCCCTCTCGTATACTATAGCCAAACATGCACCCGGCCATAAGCTCTCGGTAAATGGTTGTGACTGTAGCGTAACGTAGCGTACGTATTTCTACAAATTTTTTCACCTTGTCGCCTGAGGAGGAACTGTGAAGATTCGTAATGCATTGCGTTAGGAATATTTATACATATGTGGAAAAACAAAACTGTTCACGCATCCAAAGTACATTCGCAATGCCTCTCTCCATATTCAGACATCAATCATGACGGGGAGTCGGGAGGGGCTTGCAGGCTGCCCCCCTCTCGTATACTATAGCCAAACATGCACCCGGCCATAAGTTCTCGGTAAATTATTGTGACTGTAGCGTAGGCTACGTATTTCTACAATTTTTCACCTATAGTCACCTGAGGAGGAACTGTGAAGATTCGTAATGAATTGCGTTAGGTATATTTATACATATGTGGAAAGACAAAACTGTTCATCGCCGCTTCATTTCTACAGCTATTTGTATATTCGGACTCTCTGCCAAAAGTATACGTAATATGCTCTCATAGCCTACGTACATGTACGTTTTTAATATCCATGCATTTGTACGCAGCCCGGAGGGGGACTGGCAGGCCGCCGCCCCTGCTGGGCCACCGTAATCTCCATGCTCACTCCCGTTAACGCACCATTTCTTGGCTGTGGAAGGGTTACAACGTAGGGGCCAGGTCTAACTTCCTTGGGATGTGTTCGGGTGGGGCCCGGTGCCGCATCCTGCGACCCCGTGGTGGCGGAGATTGACCCCACCTTGATGGGTCCGTCTCCCCTTTGTACATAATTTATTGCACTTATTATACAAATATAGACCTTGGCCATTTCATTGCAACCCTTGCCTCCGGCTTACTCATTCTCACCCTATGCCTTGTCTGCGATCACGTCCCCATCAACCTAGCTCACACACCCCCAGGCATGACCAGGCCCCATCAACCCGAGGCTGGAGCCATAAAAGCCATTTCCAATCACAGATTGGAAAAACCTTTATGGCCCACGCCTCACTAATTGCCCCAACAACAACCCTTTGTTTCCTGTACTCCACACCCCAGCTGGTGTTAACAAGTTATGCAACCAATTAAGCATATCCCAGGTGCCATTGTCCAGGCCCCAGCAGCCTCTGCTCAGGCCCTGGCCAATCACCCCCATTGTCTCATTGGCCTTAGCCAATCAGGCAACTGCTCTCCTGCATTTCCAGAGGTACTATTCTGGGGTGCAGCAGAACCAACTCTGATCTGGCACACACCAGATCTTAAACAAAATTTCCCGCCCTCCCACCCTTTGTGACCTGGTCCTGTCTTCAGGGGTATCTTCAAGGAGCCCTTGTTACGCTCTCTAGCCATTCTTAGTCTCAGCAATATAGTAGGCGTACCCATGCATTATTGTTACCTTTTCATACCTCTGTACAATTTGTCAATTTTTGAACCTTAGGCTACTGCTGTGAGATTCACGTGTACGTAGATTAGCGGGCGCTTTATACATTTTGTGTCAACCCCATGCATTTTTCTGGTGTCTAGCCCTGCATTCCATGCCACGCTCACTTCGGCACACTTAAGCTACAGGCATAATTTCACTCAACTGTAGTAAAAACTTATCAATTCGTTGGTTTGTTCATTTCTCGGTCTCTTCGTAGACTGCGCTCACTGTCAGGGTCTGGCGGAGATTGACCCCACCTTGATGGGTCCGTCTCCCCTTTGTACATAACACCGACGTGTGAAAAAAATGGCATTTTTTAGGAGTTGGGTTTTTTTCAAATGGTTCCGCATGAGCGCACGCGAATAACACCGATGTGTGAAAAAAATGGCATTTTTTAGGAGTTGGGGTTTTTCGCGTGCGCTCATGCGGAACCGTTGTAACATTTTGTAATTTTGGTTTTTTCAAATGGTTCCGCATGAGCGCACGCGAATAACACGGACGTGTGAAAAAAATGGCATTTTTTAGGAGTTGGGGTTTTTCGCGTGCGCTCATGCGGAACTGTTGTAACATTTTATAATTTCATTTTTTTTCAAACGGTTCCGCATGAGCGCACGCGAATAACACCGATGTTTGAAAAAATGGCATTTTTTAGACAAAATTGCGATTTTTTAGGAGTTGGGGTTATTCGCGTGCGCTCATGCGGAACCATTCTAACATTTTGTAATTCTGGTTTTTTCAAACGGTTCCACATGAGCGCATGCGAATAACCCTAACTCCCAAAAAATTACATTACCTGTCTCTTGAATGACTGAACAATAATAACATATTTGCTGTGAAGTATTAAGTGAAAACAGTGGCGAGTAGGGAATTCTTTTATTTCTTAATATATATTAAGTTATAATTCAGCTCATTAACATGAAATAAGAGAAATTTGAGAAGCACAGGATCAAGTTAACTCTCACAAAATCTCATCATAACATACATATTGTTCATATTTCAGCATTTCATTTTCAACTTTAAACTCAACTGTAGAACAGTCGCACACACTAAAGGCCTGTTTCCATTTACTGTAAACCGTGAAATTTTCGCTTGCGTTTTATTTTCGCGTTCAAGGGTCAAAACGTGAACATAAATCGCGGGAAAATTACTCTTATTATTTTTCTTTTGAAGCTGAAGGGTTCCAATCGTGAATATTTATTCTTCGCGAATTCGTAGATCACCAAAATCGCGAACATTTAGCGTCGCGAAAATATGACGGTTTACAGTAGCTGATTTTGCCACTGTTCGCTGCGAGTGGTGTGGTTTTCACAGGGTTTTAACTCCTATGTTTTAAAGAGAAGGCGAGCACAAAAATCGACACATAATATGATAATGTATATGAAGTCCATTTCCAGAAATGGACTTCATATACATTATCTTCTATGGTTTAACAATACATGCACAGCATGTTAATTATCCCAATGCCTGTGTAAACTGCACCATTCGCTGCCAAGTGCAGCAGAAACGCCAAGTGGAAGCGGGGCTAAGATTCCTCCAGTGAAGCTTATAAAACGACACAAAATATTAACCTATGTGACCATCTCTGAGAAAACCCAGTCAAGAGTCGCTGTAGACTCGGGACCCAGTCGTTGTGTTGCTCCGGCCGCCGCACTACATGTTTGTGGAGTTTAGTGCGGCGGCCGAAGCGACACAACGACTGGGTCCCGAGTCTACATCGCTGGGGAGTGACGATAGGCCTTGATCATACCTGATCTTGGTTTAACAGACTGTCATCTTTTCATTGTGATGACACTCCCTACATAACCAATCACCCCTGTGGTGTTCAGCGACTTTGACCGAGTTTTCTCAGAGATGGTCACATATGTGATCCACTCCAGCAAAAGCAGGCGCTTGTCACAGATGATCATCACTGGTCATCAGTTTACTCAACTATTATGACTGCTGCCCATTACTATTGTCAACCTGCAGAAACGTACATTTCAGCTTTTGTGTTATAAGACCGTTAACCCTTTCCTCGGTTGCGACAAGCGCCTAATTTTGCTATAGCAGGTCACATACAGGTATGGCACCATCGATTTTCAGCATAGAAATCTTCAATTATAAAAGAGACATGGAATCAAGAGCTGGGGTAGTACAAGAGCTGGGGTAGTACAAGAGCTGGGGTAGTACAAGAGCTGGGGTAGTACTACTTTGAAGAGAATATCGACCTACTCCATGTGTAAGGCTGGCTCTCCATTCACGCGATATTCTAGCGGCAGACCCTCGAAAGCATTGTTTGTTTCGGCCGCGTTGGTCACGGACAAAGGATGCGACATCGCGCGGCACGAAAATCGCGTGAATGGATTCTTAGGCTAATACATGACATCTCCTTGCAGTCACTGTAATCTTAATCTAAGGGTACCAATTTCAGCATTGGACGGAAATGGTCCACCTTAAGGTATCTCACAACAACCATTTTAACAATACATGTAGTATCACGCAAAGCTTGGGTCTACAATTCAAACCTATCATATCAGGCCCCGTATTCATAAAGCTACTTAAGTCTAAGTATGATACTTACCTTTTGTATTGAACAAAGGATAAGTGTCATACTTGGACTTAAGTAGTTTTACGAATACAGGGCCAGGGGCCATATGCATAAAACTTCCTTAAGTTAAGTGTAAAACTTACCCTTAAAGTCTAAGGATTTCACTTTACCAAGTGCCATACTTAAGGTGTATGCATAAAACAAGTTAAGGGCATACTCAGCTAAGGGCAACCCTTAACTAAAGTATTTCCAGGAATTGTGGTGTCAGCCAATGAAATTTCAGTATTCAAGGGATTTCCCAGATTTCTTGAGTGTTATACTTAAGGAAGGTTTCTCAAATGTAGGCTGTATGTACATGAACATGACTGCAGGCAATGCTGTAATGCACATTTTAGTATGTTAGGAACTGTGTAAAATGGCTATTAACGGTGGAAAACAAGAAAAGAGGTTACCAAATTGGTAGGACAGAAAGAGGATACATGGTCTGTCAAATCAAAATCCTTGGCACAGTTCAATGTTATCCCACCCTAGCCTAGCACATAATTTCCCCGGCCTATTTGGCTAGCATGCATTAAAAAACAGCATGGATAGCATATTCCAACCTGTGCCTGCCACAACTGTGAAGTTAAGGAGTCAGTTAAGGGAACTGTTACCACACTTAGAGTTAAGGGTGATTTTGAGGCTTTCACTATTCCAAAGCAGCTTTCTGCATCTCCCTTAAGTTAAGATTTCCACTTTAGTGGTGGTTTGAGGGAATCCCTTGGGATTTTCATACTTAAGTAGTTTTATGCATATGGCCCCAGAGGCCACAAATTTAACAATGATATCATGATGGGTCATTCTTGCTATCACATGACTTGCCCAGTTGGCCTAAATGTTTAACGACGGCACCGTTTCTTCAACTGGTGCAGGGATTGAGCAGGTCCAACAACTGCACCAGTTCAAGAAAATGACCATAAGGGATGTTATAGACAAATACCAAATTGACGAAAACGAGAAAGATCTGCGCACTTCCACCAAAATCGTAAAGAGAATCTCGGGTTGAAACCATCTGACACTGAATGACGTGACGCAGAAAACCCCACGACCATGTGATGACAGTGAGTTCGATGACGTTGCGTCAGACTCGACCATTGCTGAATCATGGATTGCGTCACGTCAGCTGGTTTCAGGTCGAGGTTCTGTTTACGATTTTGGCGAAAGTGCGCAGATCTGTGAATTTGGGATTTGTCTATAATCAGGCCAACCTCAGGATTTGATTCCAAACAATGACAAATCATTTTGATTTCCTTAAAATTGGCTTCAGCAGCTCGAATCTGAGAGAAAATATCTGACCTGAACTAGAACTAGAATCAGATGAAAAGCATGACTGAGACAATCTGGAATGGGTGGAATCGGAGCTTGATTTTTCCATCTTTGGTAAGAAGTTGATGACTATGATGGCCGGCATCATGGTGATGGTGGTGCTCTTCAAGTGGTTCCTCCAGGCCGTTCACACTGGAAATTGAAGAGGAACATTAGAGTTCACACTGGAAATTAAAAAGAAATCAAATTCATTCAAATGGGGAAAAAATTCCTATTTGTGACCCTCCGCTACAAAATAAATACATGTACGGTGGTCCCAACTTGCCAACCTCAGAGTGACTGATGATTGGTTTTGTGGTGGAGGGTTACATTTGTCAATTTCAGTATTTTCCTGTAAAATCCAAATGAAACACAAAATTCTTATTCTTATATTGAAGTTTTTGTGTACGTACAGGACAGCATTCCGGATCGGAATGGTTGGTGTGACAGTAGTGTGTGTTCGTCCTCCAAATGCTTCGTAGAACCGGAGTATGATGGCGTCATCCCGATCCTCACACTGAAAGGAAGAACAGGATTTTGTGCACGTTGAAATTTCAGAGGGGTATTACCAATATCTGTTCAGAGATCAAATAACCTTCATTAATGTGAGGAAGTCTAGGAAAACCGTCGGTTGTCGCATTTGAGGAAAGTGTTAATGGCCTTGGTGAACCCCGCATTTCAATAACTGAAATGTACTTTGTAATAGGAACACAGTAGCAGATCAATATGAAATGGACCATGTGCTCACTGGGTTGGACATAATAGTCCAATGACAGAGGGAGGTACATATCAGTTATGAGCAATCTGGGTCAAGTCATTCCCAGAAAAGACTTTGATGATTTTTGGGTTATGCCACCTGGCGGCCATATTAGATGTCCGATCGGGCTGCANGTTCAGGAGTTATTGCACTTTTTGTGTTTGTGGTTTTAGCCACCTGGTGGCCAAGTCAAGAAGTGAATCATGGACATAAAGGTCATCTGCAGTGGGCCACATAGCACATTGGCGCGCTTTGGGTTAAGGCATTCCTGAGTTACAGCACTTTGATGATTTTCGGGTTACGCCACCTGGCGGCCATATTGGATGTCCGATCGGGCCGAAACTTCACATGGACATAAAGGTCATCTGCAGGGGGCCACATAGCAAATTGGAGCGCTTTGGGTTAAGGTGTTCCTGAGTTACAGCACTTTGATGATTTTTGGGTTACGCCACCTGGTGGCCATGTTTGAAGTCAAATCAGGCCGAAACTTGACATGCATGTAAAGGTCATCTAGATGGAGGTAAATATCAAATTTGAGCACTCTGCGTCAGGCCGTTCCTTAGTAATAGCACTTACTTGATTTTCAGGTTACGCCACCTGGCGGCCATATTGGATGTCGAATCGGGCCAAAACTTGGTATTTTTTAAGGTACCCCTCCAATGCATGTTTATGCAAGATATGAAGTTGCTCGGTGAAATAATGACAAACTGTGGCAGGTTCGTCACTTTTGTCGAACTTTGACCTCTGTGACCTTGAAAAGTAGGTCAAATCAAAAACCCGTTATATATGTTATGTATCCTTATTAGCTACACCTATGATAAAAATTTGAAGATGATCTAGTCATTAGTTCAGGAGTTATTGTACTTTTTGTGTTTTTGGTTTCCGCCACCTGGTGGCCAAACTGAGAGTCGAATCGGACCGAAACTTGGTGTCGTGGGTCATCTGACCTAGGGGTATATATGTACCAAGTTTCAGATCAATAGCTCCAGCGGTTACGAAACGTGCCCTGCTAACGGACAACGACGGACGACGACGACGACGACGGACGACGGACGCTGCACCATCGTAATAGCTCACCCCAGTGAGCTAAAAATGCTATCTGACAGCCCCTGTTGGTCATTCAGGAACATCCGACAGGTTTTCCTATGCCGCCTACCAATAATACACAAGAGTTGAAATTTGTCATGAACATTTTTTTCGAAGTCACAAAGTACATTTTCAGACTTTGCCGACCACAACCCCATACATGTTGTGAAACTTTCTTATCAGATACTGTTTTTATGAACACGGAAATAAATCATCCATCTTACCATTTTGACCGTCTCCAGAACAATGCCTGGCTCATCGACACTGAAGTAACTCTTCACAGTTGGTGTACCATCAGTTATCTTGACGTCCTGGACAACCAGACGACAGTTCAAGTTGTACGCGTGCTGGATGACGTTGGCACTCTGGAAGGTACCTGAATCAGAGCAGATTTCATTGAGTCATTCCTGTGGATGTAAACTTGAAGGCTTCCAGTGCTTCAACAGCACCAGATCATTGGAGAGTTAAAGGGCCACGATATTGCCACTTTTTGTCAACAGCTGGCGCCACTGGTGGTGTTTGCATCATTCTCCGATTCTGTAGTTTTGCCATTCGTCCCAGTGCTGGAGAATGTATGATTACAATACAATGCATACGTGGATACCCTAGGAACGAGAGTTACTCTACATAGAGGTCTCCTTTATCACAGGTAAATGTATGTTTACCGCAGGACGGGGAAGGAATGATAATCAAAGGAACAGCATATAGTTACTCCAGGCACTATTAGCCCTGATTTATTTCAGTCCGGCATAACACAATTTTACATGCAAGTTTGATTATTTTGTCATGTCAAAAATATTTCAGATAAAAGGCTGAAATTTCTACCACAGGGGGTTTATATCCTTATAACTGCATGTCTAAGATATGATCACAGCTTGCCTCGTCTTGAATTGACTGTGAATTCCTCAGGGGGTCATTTTCTAGCCCACCTGTTACATGTACGGTACTCACCACTATGTGGCATAATTGCATAGCTGAATCTCTGGCTCCCCATATCAGCCTTGTCGTCAGGAGCCTTGGGGGATCGCAGCAGTGATAACCTCATCACATTGTCCCTAGTCGAGAAACCGTACTTGCAGTCGTTTAGGATGGCCACACCCCAGTCGTGTTCAGATAGGTCGGCCCACTTGTGGCTGCAGACCTGAATAGAGACAAGGACAAATGTAGAACTACTGGCGAGGTGGAATAATCATCATACTATTAAAATTTGAGAAGAGTTTGTTGGATAGTTGGAATCAAACCAATGCTGCATCTGTTACTAACATTGCAGGAAAATACTACCCACCTCAAACCTGGCTGAATCCCACGATGTGTTGAAGTGTGTCGGTCTCTTTAGGTGTCCAAACTGTATCTCATAGGTAGCATCAGTGGCATGGACATTCATCGGGAACTCAACTTTCAGAAACTTGTGACTTTCATGCCAATCGACCTCGGCGTCGACTCTGAGGAACGGGCTCCCAGCATCCAGGATGATGGTCTGTTTCAGGTAGCTGTGGTCGCTTATCTTGAGGGAGACAAGGACGGAGGCACGGAGAGGGCCTTCATCTTTGATCATGGCCGACTGGATGATGGTCTCGATAGGCTTCCTGTTGTAAAAACAAGGAACGTGGATTTCAATAATTGCAAGTATGACTTACTTAGATAATCTCTTCGGCTTTATGGGTTGGCCAACTTCAAGCCATAAACAGGGAATCCTCTCCATTACCGTTTTCGTGGGGTCACAACAGGGAATGGGAATCCTAGCTCGATAGAGGGCAGCACACCAAAACCCGGTCCTAATACAATGGACACCTTTGTGTGGGAAATTGATCAGGACCGGGATGTCAGTTTCATTTCAATAGTTTTAACCACTAGTGACACCTATTGAAAAAGTCGGCTATCATCCCCATTATGGTAGAATTGGTAGGCATTTACAATAGAGTTGTTATCTATTCATGACTGTCAGGGGCCCAGTACTGTCAGAAAATGTGACCTGAGCCATTATATAATACTGACCACCATGTTCCATGTTTATACTGACCATGTAATAATTGACCCTAAATTTGGCAAAATGTATGCCCGACCAAGCGCAGATGGTTACCCAACAATAACCATGACTGAGGTGGATTGATGGTTGATCTGGTAATAGGCCTTTACTTAAAGATGGCTTGCCCAATGCTTTTGTGCCCCTCCCGAGGGTAATGAGTTAGAAGTAAGCATGACTGTCAAGGCTGATGATCAGGCCATTGTATTGGCCCTGACTGTCATGTATGACTATCAGAAGATCAGTCTAAAGATCAGTTGGGTGATTGTGTCTGAGTGTGTGACATTATTACGATGGCTAGGCCCATGAGAACGAGGAGGTTGCGGCCTGATGCGGTCACCAATGAGGAAATTGAGGCGTATCAACAGGCTGTACATCATTTGACAATGATAGTGCAAGAATTGGGCCCCACATGGGGGTGGGGTGGGGTGGGGTGCAGTGCATTGTAAATGTTCCAAATCCTCTTCTCGAAAAGTAGTGCAGCTGTGATAATTCCATTTGTAAGCAATGCGTAGAAGTGTTCCATCCGACCGCAAAGGGGCAAAGGCCAGAGGGCATAACCCCAAATAGTCTGTGTATGATCATAAGGAACATCGATTCATAAGGTATTGAATTCTATTGAAACAGACATCATACAATCATACAATACCCATGATTGACGTGGTTTTAGGGCCTGTATAAAAAGGGGGCATTATTACATAATGGGTGATGTAACCTTTTTCTGACAGTACTAGGCCCCTGACAGTCATGAATAGATAACAACTCTAATAGCAATCTTACACATCTAATACCATCCTGAAGTAATCAGTGGTTCTTAGCACTTGTTCCCTGTGTCATCATCGCTCCTGGTGATGTAGGCAGCAAGCGCTAAGAACCACCGACTACCTCAGGACGCAAAATACATGATGGCCTTAAAAATATGGGCCTGAAAACAGTACCGGTATATATATCATACACACATAAACGTCATTGTGCTTTTTAATGAGTGGCCAACTTCCATGTCTTTTAAGACAGGATCACTGGTTTATTTTTGTGTAGTTATATCAAAGTATGTACCTTGTCTCCAAGTGGTAATCCATGACATCCCAAGCGTCCCAGAACAGAGGCACGTCATCAAAGATCACGTACTGGTTACCGTGGTGATGGTGTGTAAACGCATTTCTGAAGGAGAAATAAACATGTACTAAAATGCACGACGAACATCATGACGCCAAAATTACGCAATGTTTAAAATGGTAGTGAAGTGAAATGAACGTCTCTGCATGTCAACAACAGTTGTGGACAGCGATAAGCCTACATGAATCAAAATTCTGAACTGATAACTCACTTGTGTATGATGTGGCCATGTTCCTTGATGTAAAGTGAGGTGATTCTTCCCATTGGATCAATTGTTGCCCTCAGGTGAAGATTCTCCATACAGATTTGGTCATCCTCCTGTAAAAATGAAAATTTTGACTAATCAGGTTCGCCTGACTCATATCCCATGCCAAGTGCATGTTACCTGCAGCATGGACAATTAAAGGCATCGTTTTTGTACATGACAACTTCACTACTGACCCTGACCTCCAAGTCACCTCCGCATGAATGAAAGTGAATGAATCACTCAACATGGATGAGCAAAATCATTGACTAGACAATAAACAAAATACAAGAAGATTATTTGAACAACTTACAGTTCTCTTGATGCCGACATAATCCGTTAATTCACAAAGCTCTTCTGAGACCTGAGCAAAGCCAAAACTTGGAACTTTCACAAAGGCTAGAAACAGAAAGATAACTAGCTGCATTTCTAACACTGACAGCACAGAGTGAAGTTTCACGAAAACACTGGATTTTCTGGCATCGAACATCTGCTGATGCTTCCCTCAACGACTGATTTCAGTTCAATAACAAAACATCTCCAATATCAAACAGTGGAGGAAAAGCTACTGCAAAACAAGTGAGAACTCACCGAGTGTATTGCCGAAGCTATCCAATTGTGTGGCAGGTGTATCCGCATTTTTCATCTTTTTCAAGACAGGGGAACTCTCGTCACCGCTCTGAGGGAGGGAAATCACCTCACACCTTTGCCAGCCCAGGGTGTTGAAGACTATCGTGGCTTTCCTGGCCTCCTCCTAAAGAAATTTACATTACATGTACCAGGGTGAGATATCCTGAGGTCCTCATGGGTTCCAAGAGCTCCCTTCCCTGCACCAGTGATGCACTCAGGGTTTCCTCTTCCATTACTTTTTTTAGTCACAGTAAAGAAAATCCCTATTGAACACGCTGTTTAACATTATTGAACAATAGGGATTTTCTTTACTTTGGCTAAAAAAAGTAATGGAAGAGGAAACCCTGTGCAGGAGAGTAAGGACAAAGAACCCCTGATAACCTGAGGATGCGGAGAAGAAAGTCGAAATGTATTTGAAGAATTCAGTTGTCAATGACTGCGTTTAAACAGCAACCTCACAACATATAAATAAAACAGGATGAATTCGAAGTGTTTACCTTTGCAGGGAAAAGGCTCTCTAAACTGGACTTCATCACCTCCTGGCACGCTCTGGAAATGTCTGCAATAAAATGCCAGTTCAAATGGTTTAATACATAGGCATTAACCATCTACGTCGGGTCAATAGTGACAAATTGTTAACTCATGTTCATTTTACTGGTTGTTCTACTTTCAGCACCTGCAACCCCAATAGCACAGTGCCAAATACAGGGGCGGATCCAAGTTTTTGGCAAAAGAGGGGGTTCCCTGTGCTAGGAACATTGAAATTTGTGCCAAATTCCAGAATTTCACGGACGATTTTAAAGATTTGTTGGCCAAAAGGGGGCATGTGCCGGAAGTGCCCCCTTGGATCCAACAATGAAAGTCAGTATTTTTCTTACCTTTGTAATATTGCTTGCTATCCTCATACACGGCTCCTATAGAACTCCCAGGTAGCACATCATGGAATTGATTCAGCAGCAGTAATTTCCACGCTTTGACTAGTTTTTCCATGGGATATTTGAATGCAGCGCTGGTTTCTCGGCTGAGGACGGATGCCAGCGTGGCCAGCACTTCGCTGTCGTGAAGGTGGAACTCACACTTTCTGTTTTTGAATTTGGTCTGAAAATTGAGAAGATCAACTCTTTTTTTACCAAACAAACTGGTAAGTATTCAGTATACCCGTTAATTAACTTAAGGGACCATATCTCCTGCTACATCAAGAATGATCACACCTCACCTACCCTAGATTGTGTCGTGTATGTTCCGTTGTGAAGCTCGAGGTACAATTCTCCCACCCACTTACAGATGTTGTGTCGTGTGTCTTCTGTTTCTATTTCGTGGAAAAGTTGATCAGGAGTGCTCATCACCACCCTAGAAGTAACACATCAGGATTCCAGTGCTTAGCAATGAGATTTTGCGATGAACTTTGACGAAACTGACACAAAAAGTCAGCCGGGACATGCTCAAAATAGGCAGTATTTTTTTGTAATTTGTGAGATGATTTGAATGAGGAAGTTGGATACCGACTCCAACTACCCGGTATTTACTCACAATCATCCTACCAGTATTCAAGATTAGTTTATGCAATATCATGGAATTACAGTTAGTGAACTGCAAGACAGGATGTTTGGGTCTCCCTCTCTTAATACGTGAGGCAATCTAGGAAAACCCGTTGGATGTCGCATTTGAGGAAAGTGTTAAAAGCCTTGTTGAACCCCCACATTTCAATAGCTGAAATGTACTTCGTAACAGGTAAACAGTAGCAGATCAATGCACAGTCAATCTGACAGCCCTTGTTGATCATTCAGCGACATCCGACGAGTTTTCCTGGACCGCAAAACATATAAATGAGTATAAGATGAAAAGAACTGACTTACTTCGGCAATCCATCCACATTGGCCATTCTCTCCAGTCTTATCAACATATCCTCACTGAAATAAATCAAGAATTTCTCATTAAATGGTGTAGAAAATGAGGGAGATATTACGACTTAATTTAAATGCTCAAGAAACAAAAAGACCAATGGAGGAATGCTAGTTTGGTAAATACAGAACAGGGGCCTGTTTCATAAACGCTAAAGGCACTTCATTAACTAATAAAACTTGCTTATGCTCTAAGGAATAAACTGGATATTGACACAAGTCCAGAACGAGCATATTCAAGTATTATTAGTTAATGAGGTGCCTTTAGCGTTTATGAAACAGGCCCCAGGGCTTTAGTTAAAAGGATTTCTCCCACAAATTTTTGTCTCTCACAGTTGAGAAGAAATTTTGATTTCGGGCGCCTGATGCTCCAAAAATTTTAACCTTGAACTAGGCATGAAAAATACTCTTGAAGCGTGCTGATGAGTTACAATCGTTTAGAGATCGACTCAACTGGCGGCGTGGACTGTACATTTTATGTTTTCATTCCTGTTTCAAAATAGAGACCTTCAGTTGGTTGCACTTGATAAAGAGTTATGGCCAAGGAGTCAAGATTAGAACAGGTTACCAAGTCTTACCTCGGGCCCTGCCCACCATCTCCATGGCCAAACAAAAAGCCAGACACATTTGTGCGACCTTTATCTTGGTGATTGGTCATGGTCTTGAGAACCTGTGTAAGAGAGGAAGAGTGTCACCGGGTGTGGATGCCCCATCCCTGGCTGGAGCTGTCACCAGGGGTGGACGCCCCATCCCTGGCTGGGGCTGTCACCAGGTGTGGATGCCCCATCCCTGGCTGGAGCTGTCACCAGGGGTGGACGACCCTTCCCTGGCTCGAGCCGTCACCAGGTGTGGACGCCCCTTCCCTGGCTGGGGCTGACTGCAGAAATTGTGCATTGGCCACGAAATGATTTTAGAATGAAAGACTGACTTCAAAGTGCTTCTGAAAACTCACCTCTTCCACACGTGCAGTCATTGTATAACAGTCCCCAGGGGGAAAGTGTGCCAGCACTGAACTCCCATCAATACCCTCCCAGTGGAATGTATGATGCTGAAAGACGAATGAAATGGTTATAGAGAAAGTGCAGGTCACGTCATTGCGTCATGTGATCAGTCTATATCCGCCATATTGCATGACAAATGACATCGTCGACCCCGGTGGCACACTTTGTTGTCAGCGCAAGTAGAGTGTGTGTGACTTCAACCATGATGTGATCTACACATGGCACACTTTGTCGTGGACATCAGCATGGTGGACCGCCGGTGAAAAGTGACGTCACAATGAGCCACTGCACGCTCTCTACACGGCTAATGATAACCAGAAATTAACATGGTTTGGTTACTTCGTGATGAGAGTCAATTTGAACTCTACGCCACAACTCAACAGAGGCTCCTTTTTTAACAGCTTCGGGAGAAAAGGGTTAAAGATAACTTACCGGGAACTTATTCACAAGATTCCAACTTAGTTTCTGTGTGAGGAATCGTTTTATGCCCATATGCTGCAAGATCTGAGGTATCTGGGCGGAGTAGCCAAATGTGTCTGGAAGCCAGAATTCCTTGCTCCTGATGTTGAATTCCTTCTTGAAGAAAGCCTGGCCATAAAGGAACTGTCGGATGAACGATTCACCACTTGGTATGTAACCATCCTGCAAAATGGAATAACCACAAATGTGACCCACTCTAGCAAAAGAAGGCACTTGTTGCAACCGACGAAAAGGGTTAACAATAGCTGAAATGTATGCCTTGAATCAATGTTCAATGGTGTCTAAACCAATGGTTACACTGATTTTTTAGGAGCTTTTTAGGAAGTGGAAATTCCTACCATTTCTACCCAAGCACCACCGGCAGGCAAGAAGCGCCCCTCCTTAACGAACTTCTTCATTTCTTCAAACAAGGACGGATAATATTGCTTTACCCACTCGTACTGTTGTGCCTGGAAAGCAAAATCACAAATTGAGAGAAAATTAAAACGCTAATAAATGAACATAAACTGGATGTTTATGGGTTTATATATTAATGGGTCATAATGATCACCTGCATACGTATCAAGTAATGTTTTCAACTTGAATTCAGCCCCCCCCCCCACATCTTCAGCTAACCATTATATGGTTAGCTGAGGTAGGGGGCTTAAAGAAAGTACCGGGTATCTAGATTTGAATTTGGAGTGGAGCTGGACACAAAAATGTCCATTTTTAGTTAGCAAAGCCCAGGTAGCCTGGTAGTTCAAAGATTTGCTGCCTAAAACTGTTCTCTCTGCTGTTTTTTTAGCCAAAATCTTTGAAAGTGTCACCTTCACTGGCATACTGAGAAAAGATAAGTTATTTATTTATCTTATATTCAAGGTTTTTTGAGTGCAAAATTTAGATTGTATGAAAATGGCAAAAATTCACAACCAGCCAAATTTTTGGAAATAAATGTGATACCTGAGAACAAGCAAATGTGAAGTTTGGGTAGCGTTCCATCAGACGGATGGTATGACTCCAACTCCGAGCACATTTCCTAATGGTCTCAGCATACGGCCACAACCATGCTGAAATTATAAACAGGATAAGGATGCTGAACTGTTTACATTTCCTTAAATAGATTGAAAGCCAACTGTCTGTTAATAATCTTTACTATTGCTGCAAACCGGCAAGTGATTATTGGCATGTAACTATATTTAGACAGGAACCACAGGATCCAGGAAAGAATTGGGTACAGATCTGTCAAATACCTAGCAACCAGGGCCCATATTCATAAAACCTTGCTAGCTTAGTTGGCTGCTAGTTGTGTACATTGGCCTGTACAAACTAGGCACTTTAGCAGGCAACTAAGCCTAGCAGGGTTTTATGAATATGGGCCCTGGGATCTAATTTCAAATGTTTTTTGTGTACCTGTGTCAATATGGCAATGGCCCATGGCGTGGACGACGTGCTGTGAATCACCGTTTTTCTGTGAGAAGAACTTATTGGCTATTTCCTGAGCTCTGAAAGAGAGTGTATAGTGATGAGGTCAAATCCTCCTATCAAATGAAACATTTTAGAATGTTTTAACACCTCAAAGCATTGTACACTACAGGCCTCTAAGCTGTCTTCAAATCATTTCAGTTAAAATGCACTGGCTAAAAATACCATCAAATCAAGTGGATAGTAAACATAAAGTCGTCTCCAAATTTTGCAAATTTTCGACCCCATTTGGAGACGACTTTATGTTTACCATCATTTTGTGTGTCGTTCTTTGTGCTCTATGTTGGATATCAAATCAAGTGGGGCAGTTGCGAATCCTTCAAAACATGACCACTAGATTCCACTGGTTTCAGAATCCATCACTTCTTCTCTGATCGCTGATACTCCATCACTACTGAAGTATAGATGCGAATGTGCTCAGCTCACCAACCTTTTGTAACCAGCGGTGTCACCATCAATACAAAGATTCACCATATCGTTGGCCGTGTACAGAGCTTGATAGGCCCTGTGGCTATCATCGGGCAAGTACTGAAATGAGAAACGAAAACCTAAATACAATGCACAACATCCAAAATATATTCACTGCCATCACAAAATGGCCAATTCTTAGATGTACACAGAATGGGCAGTTTTTGAACTAGCCACTGATACACTGCACATAACAACCATTGGGTAGTGTTATTTTATAGCCCATTGGTACTGGCCATGAAAGGGTCTTATTGCCTGTTCCAATTTGTTAGAGCATCAGGTTTTATACCTCTGGCTGGCTCCAGCCAACTTCAGCATCATTGCTTTCATTTTCCCAATAAATGCAGTATGAAGTTTGTTCAGAAAATCACAGTCCATGATTACTGCAACTAGGAAGAGCCCTGATAGCCAAGGGTTCATCCCATTCGCTAAGGAAGTGGCAGGTCCCAGGTTCGAATCCAGCCCGGGCCATGTGGGATGTCATCCCTGGCTCTTCACGTCTGTCGCATGGAACAGTAAGCCGAGGTGCCTAGTACCTTGTTCCTTTGCAAGGGCAAGTTACATTTAAAGACCCCATCCAAGTGAGGAACATGAGTAGATTGAGATGGCCTCTTCCATACTTAACAGGGCAAATAATACGATGGCTTTGGCCCTGATGGAAACATAATACAATACAATACAATTACAGCAACTTATAGATGAATTCTACGAACCTTGACCATGTCGATGAGTGTCTCTATATCAATAATCAGGTTATAGACGGTCCTGTCCATGATTGCCACTTTAGCCTTGGAAAGTGTGTACGTCTTGTCAGGGTTTGGTGGATTGATCAGCCCGTTGTTACCACATCCAAACAAACTATTACAGGCCATCTCAATGAAGAAGTCGTGACTGGAAGGAGATGAATCGTACAGGTATCACACGACAGGCACGGCATCTTCAATAGACACGTCTTGGAATCCAACAGCAGATTAGCAAATCCTAGATTGTCATCAGTGACGTACAGATTGCATGATTTTACTCCAACTATGCTGTGTTTCAGTCCTTTCTGTAGTTTTTTATTAAATCGCTTACACCACAGGGTGGGCCAGAGAAAGGCCCTCGAACAATAGGGAAACAATAGAAATGCTATTGTTCGAGGGACACTTTCTCTGGCCCACCCTAAACAAATGTAGATGACTTCATGAAGATGAAACCCTAGCAGGTGAGAGAGGAACTACCCAACTACAGACCTCAACAAACATGACAGACACCCTCGTATTTTCCAGACCACTCCAGGAAACCAATTTTTAAAGCATTTGATTACCGTGTAGGCCAATGAGACTTACTGGAGTTCACTCTCCCTGAGCTTCAGAGAAATAACATAATCCTCCTTTATGTCGTCATTGGTTGTTCTACCAGCCAGACCCTACAAGAACAAACACAAAAACTAAGCTCTTTCAGGCCGTATCGCGGGATATCTCATGATGTCATACAACTTGATACACTCAGCCTCATTATATTGTCATTCCTGTTGCCTGAAGATGGTCAGTGCAACTGGGACAACATCTGATGGCCTGTAAGATAAGTTGGAAACCAAAGATTGTCACCAACTCAATTTTTGTCAAGTCAATGGCTGGTATTCATAAAAGCTAGCAAATGCTTTTACCAGTACTTCAAGTTTTGTGGTACATTTACATTGGACTTGGACCTCGCTGTGCAAATCTTAAGTAAAAGCATTTGCTAACTTTTATGAATACCAGCCAATGGCAAGAGATTTAGCCCGGGCACAGAGACGTTCTGGCCAAAAACTACCTAGCTCTGAAAGAGTTTATAAATGTGTTCTCAGTGGAGTTCTCTCTCAGCGGTTGGCATATACATGGACATTTCATTTACTACAAGTTCAAACTTATGTCTCCACACTTGTATGTTGATACAGAAATATTTACCGGTATTGATTTCACAGTAATACCTGCAGACACTACAGACCTCAAGATTCTGGAAGTTGACTTCTTGATATTTATCATTTTGTGTGTCAATTTTTGTGCTTTCTCGTTCTTTGGACAATATGAATAATACCTGCAGTGGTTTTCCGTCCTTCCAGATAAGACATTCACAGCCAGTGTTCCATATGAGGTGAACTTCATCATCGATCCAATCTGCCGGGATATCGACCGAAATCTTGAACCAATGAGTCGCCCATCTGTTACAACAAGAAAACATTTTTCTACACGTTCATGTACAGTGCACTGTGAAACCTCCCTAAGCAGACATCTCTCTCAGACCACCTCTCTTATAAGGACACTAAAATTCAGTCCTAGATTTGCTATTTCTATTCTCTGCAACTGTTTAAGCAGGATACTTCTCAATCATTTACATTAAGCACAGCATTTGCCAATGCCATTACTAGAGAGGTTCCACTGTGTATATCTTATGGAAGCACATTTCAGGAAAGTACCGGTACAGAACTTTTATGGAGTAAGGCCATAACAGGTGAAATAAGACCTTGATTCTTGGAGGAAAGCAAGTCATGCACTGTACTTACGCCGGACCAAAACTTTCTCCAATTTTGGTAGGCGAATAAGTCTGTTTAGCTGCCTCCTCAAATGGTATTCTACCAGCTGCTGCATAATGCTCTATAGCTGTCAGAGACGCCTCTTTGGGATATAACCTTAAGAAGGAGAGAACAGGGAAAAATTAAATAAAATACGGATATTATAACTTTAAACCACAGAAAACAATGCTTCATGAAGCTGGGCACTGTTTATGCATCTCCAGTATGTAGGCCTAAGAGCCTGAATCAAGGAAGTTCTAGTTTTCCCCTGTTGGTTTGTTGGGTGAAGCTCTATTTTGATATCACATTTCCCAGTTCTAAATGATTGTAACACAAACAGTGACATTTTGAAAAATGTGAAAAACAGATGACGTGCACACCTTCCTCGGAGATTGACGTCCGTGAAGTAGTCTCGAGAAATGAACTTCTCCGCCCTCTCACGAGTAGTTCTCTTGTTTTTTATCACGTGCGGCTGTGGATTCATTGCGCTGGATGGTGTCTCACTGAAACAGAAAGGGCAATGCATGAATCAAAGTTCAGACTAAATAAAGAATGCCGACTTCGGTTTTTAGTCTAGGCCTAGGCCTCATCCATGTCATTGTTAGCATGCTTGTGGAGAGTTGACGTTCATGATATTGGACTGCACCCCGTGGAGGACCTGACAGTACAGGGATGGTGTGTGTGTGTGTGTGTGTGTGTGAAGTGTGGCTGTAATTGGTGTAAACTGCATAGCATAGGCCTAGGCCATAGGCTAGCTACTCTAGGCTAGCTACAGTAAGTCACCATCAGTGGCGGATCCAAGGGGGGCACGCCCCCCCCCCCCGTTCAGCCGCAGAGCAGCAAAAANAAGTACGGCGTCAACTAGCGCGTTTTGAAAACGCCGACAAGCGCACAATTTAGCGCATAGTTGACGCATAGTTGACGCCGTGTGAACGCACGTCCTGCGTTTTCAAAACGCAGACATGGCGTTCACAAAACGCTGGCAATGCGTTCTTTGACGCAGAGAATGCACTAAATTAACGCAAAGTAGGCGTTTGTAAACGCGCAGTGCGCAGTGCGTTTACAAACGCTGCGTTTTCATGCGTTCTTGTGCGTTCTCATGCGTTTTCATGCGTTCTTAAACGCAGCGTTTGCGTCAATAGACGCACTCTTCTGCGTTTTCGAAAAAGTTTTGGACATGTTGAAAACCAATGCGTTCACCCAGAGGTCTGCGTTTACAAACGCAGAGTTGGTACACGCAGTGCGTCATCCCTGCGCTCATTTCGGCGTTTCATAAACGCCCCTAGGCGCACGGCCTAAACGCCGGATAAAACGCTCGTGTGAGACGGCCCTTAGAGACATGAATTACCTGCAATTTCTGTTACACGGGACCCGTCATTGTGCGACGACTTAGGCGATTTGACGGCTTATATTTGACGACTTAGGATTCTTGTTTTAATGGAATTAACGTTACAGAAAATCGGGACTTTCTTTTTGCCGACGAGTTGCAAAAAATCCGAGTTAGGCGGTGACGACTTATGCGGATTCTACTGTATATTTTTATTCCAGACATGATACAAGAATAAGGTTTGGACAAAAGTTCTTAGAGAACTTACAAACGTCCTTAACATATGCCAGTTACAAACACTTGTCATAGAATGAAGATACATTATTTTACTATATATTAGAACAAATGAACAGCGTGCAGCCCCGGCGTGCAGCAGTGAAATGAGACTGTCCCGAGTCCGCCACGAGTTGAACAGTAATAGCTTGATGAGGTTTTGATTAAATACCAATATTACCATGATTACAGGATAAGTTAGATGGGATGAAAGGTTGAGAGCCCAAGACTATTGGCGAAATCGTTTTGTATCACGGATGTAGGCCTATCTATGCACGGCAACGGCAATCAAACGATTTTCCTCCAGAGTAAGGTTAATGTTGCCGCGCAATAATTACATCCAGTGAGAGGTCTTGTAACCACTGCAAATCCCGCCTCATTAACCGACGTTGGACATCATAACATTAGTAGACATCCTAACGAACAAAATGATACCTATTTTGTCTTGTTATAAGACTATGCAAGCTATCTCCTGATTTAAGGCCCTTTTGCTGCCTCGTCTGCTCCACTACGAGGACACTCGAAGAAAAAATGACAAGTGCCCTCGAAATGATATCCACATTCACAATTGGGATTGTTTTATACAATGTTGCATCTAAACAGATGACCATTGATTCAAAGTACTGCATTGATTTCTCAATCGACGACGGGAGTGGCCATCCTGAGAATATCCATCTTGGCTACCAAGGGTTGTGACATCGCTCCGCCCTCCGACTACGCTCACACAAACCCTTGGCATCTTTCGCAGTCGTCACGTCTGTATTTCACAGGCTGTTCTGTTACCACCCCACCGTTCAAATATGCATTTGGTACTTTCACATTTAGTCTGTTTATTTCAAATAGATATGTCATTGTATAGTGTTTATTGACTTTCTTATCATTACGGAATTGCTACTTATCCTTATTTTTAACCATAACTGGAAGAAATCCCCTATACCAGGAAATCCCCCGTACGACTGATCGATGGAAGAGCTAATGAAATTCACGGCTTGGCAAGTACCTACCC
>NMRB01004154.1:0-18588 GCA_002633025.1 Notospermus geniculatus
TGTGAACCATCTGAAGAATATTTCTTCAAATTTTTTCCAATTTTATCTGAGGGTTTGCAAAAAGTGCATCAGAAGATACTCTCTGCTTAAACCTGGGAGCAGATGAGTTAATGTTAATACACATCTGCACCTGATCAGGTGGTCAATCTAACAGACCGAGGACAGATCTATTGTTAATATTGATCGACCGTGGTAGGAAAATCACAACGCCATCAGATCCTGACCACATATCACTGATAAACACAGCCAGTGGCTGATGGGCCACTTTGTGTCGTCTGCTGGTTGCCAGGTAAGTCAATAATATTAAGACATTGGCAAATACAACCGCAAGTTGAAACTTAACGCGATCGTCTGTTGCAAAGTGTGCAAATAGAGTAGAAGTGAGTTCCCTAAAGGTGGACTGCTCGTCAAGGAGTGCTGACGGACTGGACATAAATTTGGATCGTAAATGTCCAATGCAGCTGGCATCAGTGCCATAATTTAATGAACATGTACTTTAATCAAATCTGGCCTATTAGATGCTTTGTCAGCCATACATTATCTTGATCATGGGATAAATCCTTGGATATGAAAGCATTGTATCTGCTGACATTAAAAGGCCTTTAAATAGTGGGATATCGAATACGCTGTAACAACTCACCTGCCACTTGTACTATACCCAGCCGAGCGATGTCCTGAAAGTCGGCATCGATGTCCGTCGCCACTTCCTGAAGCAAAAGAGATAAATGATAATTAAAGTACCGTACATGACAAAGGCATAAATCTTCTTCAGTATCAGTGTACTTTTAAGACTACAGTTACATTGTAGCTGTCGGCCCATTCTAATGACTGTTAGTGTTAGGATGGTGCAGTGAAATGTAGGGCTTGTCACCGCAGCCAGTGGTTGCAGGTTTGATTTCTAATCAGACCCATTTTCATGTGATACACTACAAAGGGTGACTCTTTTTGAAAATCTTTGACAGTCTCAGAGGCGGATCGACGATTTTGGAAAAGAGGGGGCGCACTGTGCTAGAAACATTGAAATCTGCAGTGAATTTCAATGGTTTGCTCCAAATTTCAGAATTTCACGGTCAATTTTGTAGATTTGTTGGCCAAAAGGGGTGTGTGTGCCAGGTAGGCCCCCCTTGGATCCCTGCTTGAGTCTGGTTCACCCATGAGTTCCCTTTTTCTCATGGTATCTGGCACTTCAATCTTATCCCTGACTCGAGACATAACGTGGCTGTACAATACTCCCTGGATAGCACCACACTAGAATTTCCCAATTGAGAATGAAATCAGCACCCAATAGTTTCGTTCAATGAAGATCAATCACCAAGTTCCCGTCATAATTCTCTCCATTCAATTGGATCGTCGGTATCATCTGATTTAGCCAATCAATAGGCGATCATAAATTAATCGCTCATCAATCGTGAAACTGATACCAAAGGTCAGAGTGAGGAGAGATGTTAGACTCAGTACTCTCAGTACTGTGGCCCGAGACGTGGAGGTTGGGATGAACAGAACATATCCCGCCACCAAACACTTTGTCGCCTTCTCCTAAAGCCTAATTCATACTTTGACGCACGACCATTGCCGGCGACCGGCGCACGATCTTGCGTTTGACGCCGACCCCGTCGTGTGATTTGGTCGGCGTCGATCGGGCGACTGTAATTAATTATTTGAGTCATTTTATAACGGGTCGCTGTTGCTAAAGTACGCTGGACTATGAATCAATTCCGCGAAGTCGCGGTCGGACGTGCGTCGGACGCCGATGGTCTTGCTTCGAAGTACCGGTATGAACTAGGCTTAAGAGCTACTGAGTTGCATCTTATGCTCGGTTCTAAATCTAACTTAAACAGCGATCCATTTTACTGGATCAGGGAAACCTACCTGAGCCGGAGATCCCAATTCCTCTTCAAAGTCTTCATCGATGAGACCGTCTGGCGTGATGGCGCCACTTCTGAATGCTCCTTGTCCTCCAACCTCATTCTGAAATTCTGCAAATATAGGAAACAAATGATGACAAATGAGTTGACAACATTTCATGTCGCCGGCAGTGTCATTTTGTTTCTTTGAGGAAAATGCTCATTCACAGAAAGAACGCTATCTTGGTAGTAGATGATCCTTTTGACTGGCCAAAAACTACTGTACATGTAATAAACAAAGGAAAGACGTCCTCTCCAAAAGGCTTGTTGCAATACAAAGTCTCCCTTGATGAAACAAATGATTCACTTTCTGGAAGAATAGTCCAAGGTCATTTTGTTCACAGTTCCCTAAGGCCCCGATTACATAGAAAGTATACGGTGTATGAAAATGCCGGTCAACAATGGCTTCACGGTCATGAATCCACTTGAAACCATTGTTAACTGGTGTTTCCGTATACCGTACACTTCTATGTAATAGGGGCCTAATGGACACGGAAACCAAAGTCCAGGGGCCTGTTTCATAAATGCTAAAGGCACTTCATTAACTAATAAAACTTGCTTATGCTCTAAGGAATAAACTGGATATTGACACAAGTCCAGAACGAGCATATTCAAGTATTATTAGTTAATGAGGTGCCTTTAGCGTTTATGAAACAGGCCCCTGGTTAGCACACAGGAGAATATTAGTTTCTTCTAATTCGAACTTTGCACTTATCTTCATCACATTCTTGGTAAAGTTACAGCCAACTACAATATACATGCTAGAAGTACAACCACCTAAACCCAGAAACTCGAATATTACATCAGATAGGATTAGCTTGTAAGATTGAGACATGTGAGAGGCAAACAACTTCAATTCGTCTGAAAGTAATGCACATGCAAACTTCAAAGTTGGAACTTCAGCTGGTGAAAAGTCAGGAAATCTACCGGTAATGGCAATATTTTCTAAATTACGCTGTAATTTACTCAGAAATCATCTGGAACCCAACAAAGCATGTGCAGATGAAAACTTGTAAATCTATATAGTTAAAGATGTACTCATGTAACTATACATGTATATACATGTACAGAAACATTTATCTTTGAAGTGACCGAGAGAAAATTCTAACTATGCCATTAATATCCCATCCAATGTTCCACAAGTGCTAAATGATGGCCTTTCTAACTTGATTCACATTGCTTGAGCCTTACAAACACATAGGATCTTGTACATCAAAGTACAGCACATTTGTATCAACTTGATATGAAAATTTTCATACCTCATTTGAATATGACACCATCTGAATTATTATACATTTTATTGACTTGAGGAGCATGTCAGAGCATTGTGTTGGAAAAAAATAACGCCGTTTTGATAGGGGACCATTCAAATATCATACGGGAGGACCCCCGGAAACCATACCATCTAATGGTACCAATCATTTATTACTATCAATCGCAAGGTTTGTTGACAACACTTCATCAATGATCACAGCTGTGACCCGGATATGACAGGGTCATCTACAGGGTGATCCAATCAAAACATCTCTGAGGAAAGGACAGTTCTTATCACTCCCACATCGTAAAGGATATTTCCATTGTCCCCCTCCCTTCCCATATGTAGTATTTAGTAAGAAGTCAGGAATTAGTAATCAGTAATCAAACAAAACCATCATTATCTACTATTGTACAGAAAGTATTTAGTTGTTAAAGTAAGTGAAATCAAAAATTCATGAGCGCGCTTATGAATTTTTGGTGAAATGTACTGACTCAGTTTTACTTGGAGGAAAGGAGATTTTGTTTAATTCCTTACTTCTGCTGGTTGACAGACCGTTGACTTCTGAGAGCTGTGGGTGTGGAAGGATCCGATTATTTCTCATGTTCTTCAAATGACTTGCTCACTCCTCAGATCCTGATATTTTTCAGTACCCAGGTCCTGATAAATTTCCCCCACAAAAGGCTTCCATTGTATAAGACTTGGTTTTGGTGTGCTTCCCTCTGCCCTGGCTATGATTCCCATTGACCTCTCACCAGTGTTGGGATCTCCCACATGGAAAGGTCTCGGTGCACCAAAATTTGTCAACCAGCGGACTTTAAAGGAATCAAAAGGAGACCAAGTTAAGGTCTCAGAAAGGAGAACAAAACTGAGGGAAGGCAGACATACTGCCCTCCAATGACAATAGGCAACAGCTCTACTAGTGATCAGTGGGATGATAGCTGACTGAGGTAATAGCCATTCTCTATGCTAGGGTGTACTTGTCAGTACATCAGGTGGCCATTCCTTCAGTTAACCACACCCCCATTGATATCAACTAGAGATTCTGCCTCTATATATCATTGGAGGGCACGACACCCCAAGAAGATCAGACCCAGTTGCAAGCAGCATACAAGACCCAAGAGAGCACTGCAGCAATAGTGACCAAGGCATACACAACAGTGCATCAGTGCATATGCATGCAACAAACGGCATTACCAGTCACCTTGGACATTCCGTGATATATCACCGACAACCTTGTCCTCGGTCCCCGTCCCCCATGATGCACCTGGCTGAATCAGGCGCAGGTCCAGGATTTTTGGCAGAGGGGGGTCAGGGCCGCCGAAGGCAGTCGTTGCAGGTGAGTGCCAAAGGTGCCCCTGCTGACGGGAGGTCTGGGGGCCTCCCCCAGAAAATTTTGAAATCTAGAAGGCCGAAGACACGATTTCTTGGCTTCTCGGCATCAAAACAGAAGCTTTATTTTTACGTGTTTTTGCAAATTATTTGAAAAAAGAACAATTGGTGGTGGAGAGCAGGGGGTCACGCCCCCCCCCCACTCTGGATCCGCGCCTGGGCTGAATCCTTTGAAGGATGTACTACATCATTCTCACAAAGGTCTTGGCCAAAGGTGTCGTCCACAGCCATGGCATCTTGCCCTCACAAGCATTCCAATCACTCCTAACTCGCTCAAGGGAGTATAGTCGAAGGGCAAAGTGACTCAAGTCTTGATATATCAAGATGAGTAACATAGCAAACGACTGAGAATGTCTTTGTTCTGAGTTTCACTTTACAGATAGGAAGAGCAGTAGGCTAACAAGGGTGCCATGTAGTTGACGTCCCAGCATCATGGTTGTGTATGTGGCAAAGGTGGGAAACAGTCTGAGTGCCATGCAGGTCTCAGAACTCAAGGCCTAAGGATACTGTCCACTCCCATTTTAATCATGCTAGGTGCACATCCAAAGAGGGTCACAATATCTCAAAATCAGCTGATGGCAGAGTATGACAGATGATGAGAGATTTTATCCACGTAAATGCCATGAAATGCGACAGAAGGTTCTGTAAATGCAATCAGTGTCGAACCAAGATTCACCGATTGAAAGTCATCCATCCAGGCTGTTCATGATCTCGTACGATTTGGTTCATGCATCTGAGCCCAAATATGAAGCACATATACCATATCAGAGGTAAAAAGTGGTGAATATCCAGCCACTCTGTCTACAATTTCATTGAGATCCCACGCAAATCGCAGTGTTGTTACCTGTGTATGTTTGAAAATAAACATCTACATGTACAGGTACTTTACACCACCCATATTCTGACATTTCCTATGCAAGCAGGTCAATGTACGGGTTGTCTAATAACGCATATCACTGCTTTTGGTAGAGAACTGTCAATAAAATCCAAGAATTTCAACAAATTGGAAAATATCGTTGCCACACTCTTTTAAGCCATATTGACAGCTTCATATGTGAGCACCATCTACCTGCATTTCACCTGTGATCCCCAAACGCATCCCTGTGTCAAGATCGAGGATAGTCCACTCCGGGAGGAGAAAGTCTGGTCCGCGAAGATGAGAGGTTGGTCAGAATTGAATCAGAATGAAGTCAATTTCAGATGAAGGTCTTGCATCATGGTTCCAGTTTCTTTCAGAGTTAGACAGTATCCCAATCCTGATGCTCTGTCTCTTGGAACCACTCAACCCGTCACGCGACTAACTGAACTGGAGATCTGGGTAGAGGTCCAGAACAACTAGAGCATCTTGGTACACCAGTGCATTGTCATTCGACTCTGGTTCCCATCTTTGCTGGCCACACAGGGGCGTAGCTAGCTTTCATGGCATAGGGGGAAAAATTGATCCAGTCTGAAGGGTGAAGCTGGAGGGGGGGTCTGCCCTCCCCCAGAAAAAATCGAAAATCTACACCCTCTCAGATGTATTTTCCCGACATCTGACACTACAGTAACTTGGCTCGCAGAAGGGAAATGACATTTTAGAGCAAAAATTTATTTTGTCCCTCTTTGCTCTGGGGGCATTACCCCCTGCCCCCCCCCTCCCCCGCTAGCTACGCCCCTGCAGACCTTGGCATCGGAGCGCCGCGGTTGAGTAGAAAACCAAGATGGGAACCAGTCTACAGAGTATGTATTGAAAGAATTTAGAACCCTGATGCAAAACTTTCAAACACAGACAGATTATTTCTGTATCCATAACTTACTTTGAAGGACAACTGACGCAGTAACATAACGATAGGATATTTGGCAACAAACAGGGTTAAGGTTTGGAAAGGTTTTCAAGATCCCACCAATATTATAATCCCAGGCAGGCAGATTTAGTGTTTTAGTCACAGACGTAATTAGTTGAAACAAGAAAATCCACTCATGCTACAATGCTACGTTCAATAATCCTCACCGCTCATCAAATGCCACACACAACCATCACAGCAAAGAAAAGACAGTTGACTACCGAGATGAAAATCAATCGATTGTAACTTTTCTAAAGGCTGGTGCGTAGGGCTACATCTTTGCAAGATCTAACTAGAAGAAGAATCCAAGTGCATCTAGTGATGAAAGTTTTGATCCAGGGCACCGATAAAAGGAGACTGTCAACATGTTCAGAAGATGACATCTCACAGCACAGTTCAGGAATTTTTCCACATCAGTGCTTTTTTTAGTCAGCGTAGCAATCAAACAAATAGGAAACAGTGATTTTTCAATTGTGTTCAAAAAGTTAATAGTTTGGGACCCTCATACATCAGAAACCTCCGTATGTCAGGCAGATCTCAAAAGGCGCCTCTCCACGTGAGAGTTTTCTCACGGAAGTTGGCTCTTTAGGCCCGTATTACATAGAAGTATACGGTATACGAAAACACCGGTTAACAATGGTTTCAAGTGGATCCGATTCACGACCGTGAACCATTGTTGACCGGCGTTTTCGTATACCGTATACTTCTATGTAATCGGGGCCTTATGGGCAACTCAACTGTGAGCTCAATTGTTTATATCACTGGTCCCAGCGTAAGCCCCGAGGAACAAATAATGGTGAATTGCCCATTGTGAGCCAACTTCTGCGAGAAAACACTCACGTGGCGAGGCGCCTAAAGTTGACTGGTTCTCTATCATCCAGCATGCTTTCACGACAGTGACAGATATGGAGGATGACCAGAACAAGTCAACTTCTAGATGCCAGCCTCCCACGGAGGCTCTGTTTATAAATAGGGTCCCCGACTGCAGCATGAGTGGAAAGCAAACTAGTTTTGTGAGTTCATCTACAAACCAAACGTCAGCTTAGGTCACCTTCATAACAAAAACTTGAACGATGTTTGTTATTGTAAACGTAAGTGTGGCGCCGAATAACTGAAAACATGAAGTAGAGAACGTGACATGCAGAAATTACTCGGAGAGTTACCATGCTCCATCGACCTTACTGCAATGTACATGGCATAACTGACGTGAGACCCAATCTGATTGACTGACTCTGTTCTTTTTGGGTGTCTTGGACTGTATGCAGGAGGAAACTGGAACTCCCACAGGAAACCTGCAGTCTCACTACGGCCGGGTTCACATGGTGGCAAACAAAGGTTTCATGGTCTTGAACCCTTTGTGGAGCCATGGTTCACCGGCGTGTCCGTGTACCATGTAGCTGTATGTGAACCCAGCCTACAGAGTGTTCCCTATTAGAAATGGGTCTGACCAGGAATCAAACCCTCGCCCACAGATGTGACAGGTGCAGGTTATAGCACTACTCCATTCAGACTTCAGCATCAAGAGTTAGTAAGTTATGCCAACATACTTGACGGTATAGACCGTTCTCAAATTGACATAAACGACAACGATCTGCGCACTTCCGCCGAAATCTCAACCAGAACCTCGGTCTGAAACTGAATGATGTGATACAGACAACCCCACGACAGTGACGTCGAAGACGTTGCCTCAGACTCTACCATTGCTGAATCATGGATGGCGTCACGTCAGCCAGTTTCAGATTGAGGTTCTGGTTGAGATTTTGGCAGAAGTGCACAGATCTGCGAATTTGAGAATGGTCTGTAGGTCGATTTTTTTTTCAGTGGCTACTGATTATTTGAGAAAGAATATTAACCAACAGGACAGTTGTGACACAACGAAATTCAACTATATCCCAAAATTCTTTCTGTTTTTGTTTCAAACTTCATGCGCATATACTAAAAAATGAAAACAATTACCCATGTTGCCATTGCTAAATCTGAATGAGTGATATCGGTGGGGCTCGTCTCCTTGAAATAACACAATCAAGATTCGATAAGATGAGGAGAAAGCAATCAATGAATCAATCAAATTTCTCACTTTCTCATTGACCGCAGTACGTTGCTATCAGCTTAAAATATTGATTCTCATAAACTCTAACTTGGCTTTTAGACATATCAGGCGATTTGTATGTTATGTACATGTAGGAGGAAACTGGAGGCCCCGGAAATAACCTATGCCGTCTGAGAACCACCATCTCTGTCACATGAGTAAAGGGAGCCGACCAGGGCCCATGTTCCCGAAGCTTTCGTTAGGTTAACGATGTCGTTAAAACTGGTAAAATGCATAGCGTAACGACATTGTTAACCTTACGATGGCTTCGGGAACATGGGTCCTGGAATCGAACCTAGGCCTCAGAGGTGACAGGCAGCAACGTTCCCACTATGTCACTCGGACAGACTATCTGTGAAGCGGTCTAGGAAAACCCGTCGGATGTCACATTTGACGAATGTGTTAATGGGCTTGATGAACCTGCACATTTTAACAGCTGAAATATACTACGTAACAGGTAAACAGTAGCAGATTTAATGCACAGGCAATCAGGCAGCCCTTGTTGATCATTCAGCGACATCTGATGGGTTTTCCCAGACCGCCACACATCTGCTACTACAGAGTTGCCACTGCCAGACCATCAGCTACTGAAGGGTTAACAATTCGAAAGCAGCGAATTGTGCTGCAGTTGGCAGTTTTATGGATTTTGACGAAATGAAAACAATCCTGATACATCATTTGAATAGGGCAACTTCCACGTTTATTTCCTGCCAGAGATGTGAACGACAGATCAATAGATTGACATGCAAATACTGGAATTAAATCACGGCAGGATANATACGATTTAGGGTGAGCTGGGCCTGTGTGAAATAAACACCAACGAATTACAATCTTGTGGGATTTTTGTAAAATTTCTGTGACATGGTATATCCATATATTGGCCCGAATATCCCCGACATAACAGAGAGGCACGTAAGACCAAGGAAGCACGTGATAACTATACCCACCGGCAAGTGTGGCAAGTATAGGCTGTCTATTCTGGCCTTTGCTTTGTTGCCAGGAAAATCACAACACAGGGACTGGGTTTAGTGTCATTGTCTTGAAATACATTGAAAAACAGAAGCAAAAAGCAAAATTCATTGCAAATTTGATATTTCACGAAGCCACATTGAAAGTCACCAACCATAAAATGAAAACCCCACGTCCACACCCTAGGCTTCCTTCCCAACCCCTGTGCAATTTCAGAAATTTAGACTCACTTCTTTGATACAATCCTGAAAAATAACCAAGGGTTGATAGACAAACAGAAAACAAGGAAGTTCAGTAATAATAAAGGCAAGTGCAACACAAGGTAAAACTCAGTCTGGGAGTGAAAGACTACAGGGTGCTCCAGAAAAGTTTCTGCAGAAATTACAAAACTGCTGTTCAATCAAGGAGGCATTTTTCTAACACAACCTGTACAACTAATGTTAAGCCCCATATCCACAGAAATACAGAAGTTTCTATAAAAGTAGTTAGAGCGTAAAAACAAAGCCAACTCCACCATATAAACCATCACTTTCCTAAATACCCAAACAGCAAAAACGAAAACCCGGAAAATAGATTTAAGATACTTTTCTTTTGGTAAACCGAAATAATCCGCACTTCTGCCATAAAGGTGGTGAGGAGAGCCAGCAATCCACTCGGTCAGTTCTCATGCGGTGACAATGTAGCTACAAAGTGGGCATCACAAGACAAGGCCACCAACAAGCTTCACAAAATGATGAACAGCCATAGTGCAAAGTTTTGCAAATTGGTCCATCATGCTTGAAGTTATGTCCAGGAAATTGCTCATACTGGTCATTTGACATTTCTATCAGTGCACAATGCAGTGAAATAGCGGCTGTCTATAAACTATAGAAGAGAATGAATATAAAGTGAAACTAAACAGTCATGTAGCTGATGAGGTTGCAATTGAAATGAATATGACCTTGTTCTCATATTTCTGGACCCTCAAAGCATCGCTCAAGTTCATCCTGCAACAGGAAACAGCACGGTCATGGCCACTCGGGATAATGACAGGGTCACCAATTCAAGTGGCTAAGCTCATTATGGCTATGTCAGGTCGACCTTGCGATGGCACAGAACAGGCGCAGACTGACTTTTCTGGATCACTTTGCATCTGAGGCACGACCGCGTGGAACAAATCAGTCGCCGATATGGTGTGACATGACTGCAGTTGCATCTCAGTTACGATGATCGGGATAAGTTGCAGATCAAAAAGATCACGAATCGCAAGAGTTGAACCTATTCAACTTCTGTGTCATCCCGACGGGCGTAATCCATTTGCAGTCGAATTGACTCAAGTTATGATTCCCCTATGCGCTGATGCTGCTTGTTCCACGGTGATCTTACACATTTTCGTTTTTGTGACCTGACCATGATTGCGACACCTGATGCCGACTGTTCCGTCGTAGCGCAGGCAATCGCAGTGTGACCTGACATCAGCATTAGGAGAGAGGCAAGTTTACAGGGATGAAACTGAACGACATACCATTATGATTTCTCAAAATTTGACAAAACCCTCCCCTTCGCACACATGCTGGAAGTGTTATCACAGACAACAGAAATATGGGTTCAAAGCAATCAATGCAAACTTAGTACATCTTTGATAATCGAAGGCCGATCTGCTCACCAGCTGCGTTACATCGCACATCACCCTTTGAGAAATTGACCGGTCCGCGGCGAATCCGCTGCCTCTCGAAGAGGAGGCCAATCAGAACCGGTGTTGTAAAATTTTAATCGTGGTACAAATAATGGTAGCCAAAGACCCGATATAAAGTGCAATATGATTGGTCGACCGGTAAAGTTGGCATCGTGCCAAGATACGCCGCGGACCGGTCTATTTCTCGAAGGGTGATGTGGGATGTAACGCAGTGGTGAGCAGATCGGCCTTCGATTATCGAAGATGACATTTATCCCAAACCCGAACAAAGCTGGCAATATATTTAAAAGCCACACTGTATAGTTCACATCCTTTTTATGGGCCACCCTGTAACGCTACATGTACATATACTGTCTAGGCAACCCGTTGTTGCCGGATCACTGTTGTGATGGCTGACTCAACAGGTGACAATGATTTTCTATAGTTGTCTGTGACTAAATACATTGTGCTTGGGTTGGGCCTCTAGTGATCCAGTACGTACACACACTCGAATCTGATGGTACGAAGCAATGTCCTTCACCTTTGAAATCCGATTCTATTTCATATTCTTTACTTGTATCTCCTTTGTGTGACCCCTTGCATAACATAAAACTGTTTGGGTTTGGAGATTGTTTGGACTACTCGCAGGGTACTGATGGACACCTCGTTTAACATAGGCCATAGAACCATCTTTTTTGAAGATGGGGATTTGGCCTAGTGGTTAAGGCGTGCTGCCCCTTAGTCCTGGTGATTGATGCCTCATGCGAGGGTCCGTTGGGTTCGATTCTGGTAGGAAGCAATGTCTTTCACCTTTGAAACCCGATTCTATTTCATATTCTCTAACTTTGAAAAGGTGGACAAGATATAATACACAGCCTTCTCAATAACTTTTTGAGTAGGAGGCTATTGCCTCAGAGTAGGAGGCTGAGTTTTTTTCGACGATAGCATAACCAGCGTTTCAATGCTTGATTATTTCGATGTATAATCTGTACATGTGTATGGGCCTGGACATAGTTGAAGCAGGGATCAAAATGTACAAAAAAAAAAGATAAATAATGCGCAAAAAGAAAGATTATACGCAAATAAAATCATATTTTATTGAATTCTTTATCTGAAATATTTTCTGATGGTACACAAAATCAAATCTGTCAAAAATGATATCTAGCCTACTAGGAAAGTTCATTTCCTCAAGACAACACTAGCAAAGGATCTAACTCTTGGGTGGAATCTCAGGATTCTTCCCAGAATTCGTTGAGTGCCGGACACAAATGGTATAGGAGTCCATTACCACGGAGGCGTGTCTGTCGATTTTAGCAGGAAATGCATATTTTGGCTGGAAAGACCTGATCGATCGACAGATGGCATTTTGGGCATTGGAACATGGCGTCGCCATGCAGCAGTGAGTGAAAGAATGCTGTGCGAAACACCAGCAAGTGCTTATATATGCAATTCACTTTGCATGACATTCCGTGTTCCCAATGTCACACAGTGCCCGGATGGCCTGTTTGCTAAGATTGCACAACGGTTCGCATTATGGCTGAATGATCTTATGAACTACATTTAGTTCGATCGGCACGGCAATGAGGGGCTTTTCTTTCAGTGCCAGTGTTGTATCTGCCAGTGTTTCTGTGGGTGAGTGTGCCCCCTTATTGTTTGGGAAACGCTGGCAGACAGATCGGCATGTTTCTCTGTGTGTCATCTATTGTCAAGTCGCCGCTTATTCCGTCAGACAATAGGAGGGGAACACTCACAGATGGGGAACATTGGCAGATGTTACACCGGGTGCTCTTTCCAGTTTTTCAAATACTTTTTGGACACCTTTTTTGTAGGCGGCGGCAGATTCTGTTGTAGGCGGCGAAATCGCCGCCCGCCGCCTGTTATTGAGAAGGCTGAATACATGACTGACTAAGCTGGTTTTACTCGTAGCAGATGCCAGGGTCCAGAAACATGAATACAGTACATTAGATCAAGATACAGCCGATGTTGATATTGAACTACATCCAATGCCAGGAGAACATGCACTAACAACAGTAGAAGAAATCTGAGCACACCTGAACCAAGCTCATATCAATCAGTCTTTCCCGACCATCCGAGTTCCTCCCATAAATCTGCCTTCACTTCCGCTTCTGACATGCCTGATTCTCATTCAATACTGTTTGGAGGAACCATCCTAAAGCCAGGAATCCACTGCTGATTTTCTGCGTTGTGACTTGCTTTGCAACCTACTACAGGGTTATATATAGGCCATTTTAGAGCGGCGGTATGCTGTGCCGCCGAAAGGGGCGCCGCTGAGCCCTTTTTTAACCCCCTAGGGCGCCGCTCTGCCCCTAAAAAAAAAAAAAAATTTTTTTTTTTAGGTTTTAGTACCTCCCAGACCCTCTGCCATGGTCCCTTTTGGTCGTATCACCTTAGAAACTGCCTTAAATTGGCTGTTGACTGGAGTTATAAAGACATTTTTAACTGACAAGCCTCTCAAATTCAGACAACTGACAAGCCTCTCAAAGTGCCCTTTTCTAGGTTGAAGTGCCCTTTTCACAAAGTTTGCACCGTGCCCTTCTGAAATCCTAGATATAACCCTGTACTACCTGCGATTGAATACGATCGCAAGGAACTGATACTGGTCACCGACCGATTGCTGACTGAAATTGGCCACATCTTCGCCATTGGTGGAAATAACGTCCAGCGAGTCCACTACGGCGATCGAATGCCCAGTTGCAATGCAACCCAGTTGCAAACCAAGTCGCAACGCAAAATCAGCTTGAAAATCAATGGTGGATTCCTAGCTGTACACTTCCTCTGTTTGGCTCAGTTCGGTTCAGGCCAAAAGAATATGAGCTTGGTTGTTATAACAGAGGAGAAATGATGCCACATGCTATCCAAAACAACTACAGAGACGAGCCTGTTACAAACAAAGTTAGAGAACAAAGTACCTTCTTCATCTTGTTCCAGCTCTGTAAGCAAATGAGCAATTACAATAAAAACAGAATTAGTACCAAAATAATGCTCTCAGTAAAAAAAACAAGAAAAAGACATTACAAAACAAGTCAATAGGTGCTCCTTTGAGGGTCGCAGAGCTAAATGGAGCTGGTCATCATAATCAATTCACAGGTCCTCTGATGCTAAAACAGACTTCGGCCTGTATATTATTGTTGGCCTGTATATTGGTAATATTTTGTAATCAATATGCAGGAGGAAACCGGAGTCCCACAGAAAACCTGCACAAATTCAAACTGGGGACGATCCCAACCTATGAGGCAACTGGTGCCACAGTTTTCACTGCAACACTAACAGCAGGCGCAGATCCAGAGGAGGGCCGTGGCCCCACATATTTTTGGAAGACCAACAAAAAATGGGTCAATAACTCCGTAAAATGAGCAAATAGATGAGGAAATCATGCCCCTCAGATGCTTGGAAATCATATCTAAGCGCATCTAGAATTCAAAATTTTCTAGGGGAAGCCCCCCCTCGTGGCTTCGTGCCTTTGGCACTCGCCTTGCAACTCCGTCGGCCTGTGGCTGACAGTGTCCGGGCCCCCCCTATTCCAAAATCCTGGATCCGCCCCCCTGAACAGCCCTGTAATTTACCCTCTCTCAGAATTCAACATCCTCAAAGGAGCGACCATTCTGCGTAAGTTTAGGAACAACCAAGGGTAGAGCATATTCATATACAGTTAAGAAAAACAACAACGAACAGATTTAACACTGAAAAAAGTTCATTCAATGTCGTGAAGCATGCTCTAACCTTCAGCCTTGTTCATTTCTGTAAGGGATAAAGTTGGGTGAGAGTCAGTCTTGCAGGGTGTCTCCAGTTCAGACATTCCATCAGGTGTGAGATTGGTATTGATCTTTTTTCGTGGTGTGAGATTAACACACTGTCAATGTGCTAATCGTAAAATAGTATCAAATGGCTACAATGGCAAATGCCTCGCACTCTCTACATGGGTATTGATTGAAAAATGATACCAATAACAATCGAACATTCAACGGCTCAGATATACAAGGTGAGAAACTGTTTTCAACCTGCACTAAATCAGCCAGAAATTCAAACATGTCAAACAACTTAGGGCCGTATTCTGGAAGCGGCAGAATACAAAAGCTTAAAGGAGACCTTAGAGTTAAGGCGGCTTCTGGAATACAGGCCTTTAAAGGGCCTCTAGAGGCAGCTTTTTAGTGCATATTGATATGATTACTAACAGAGGATTGATGGCATAAGGATCCAACTTGGGCATCATTTTTGAAGGAAGATTTCATCAATGTCACGATCTGATCCACAATTCATGAGTTCATGATTACTTGTGCCACCTGTTGTATTTTGCAGTACTGATAGTAGCCTAATAGCGAGCTGCCTCCAGATGCCCTTTAACTCTAATATTGGAAATGTCTGAGAGTCTGGTTCTGTATCCTGATGCCTTTCTATCAAGCACGGATGTGACAAGCATAGTCCATCTTACCTCTTTCAGCAGCCAGTTCCAGACCTGTCTCATCAAACTCTAGCTGGGGTTCGTCAAGGTCACGGGTCCACTCGAGCTCGCGTTCTATGCTGCCCTCGGATGATTCTGAAAGGAGTTGCATTAGATGAGGATGTAAGGTTTTTGAAACTGCGAGTTACAGCGCCGCCACCAAGATGGGAGAAAAAGAGTGGAGCAATGCTGAATAAAACAATGCCAGATCATCATGACAGAAGCCTTTTTTGACCACAGTCAGCAACATTTTCATTTCTGTCAAAAGTAACAAATGATTTCCTTTCGAATTAATACCCAGTAGTACCAGGGTCATCCTCAGGCACTTTCTAGTAGAGATCCCAGAAGTGGAAGGGATCTCTGCTAGAAAATGCCCGAGGAAGACCCCGCTTGGGGGCGAAAATTTGCGAAATTCAGAGACGATTTTACTTGTACTATCATTTTGTGTGTTGTTTTTTGTGCTCTATGTTGAATATCTTTCGAATTCATGTCATCTTTAACCCCTCAAAGTACCGCACAGTAAATGAGAGGTAATCTAATCTTATAGTCAGCATAAGTGTGCCACTGATTTATTGCATATCATAACTAAACATATTGCTGACAAATGACACAATTAGGTCAAGTCAGAAGTGGCTGGTGAATTTCCGACAACTGCAGTTCAGATTTGTATTGTTGTTGCACAATGAAAGGTCTTGAAAGCTTCATTTAGGAGCTAAAAATAATAAAAGCAACTGCTCAGAAAAGTAAACATGGATGAGGTAGGCCTACATGTACATGAAATGCCACAAAGTATTCATCTTACATGTAGGATAAGAATACTCAATCTCGTGTTGCCAACATACTGGATCCAAGGCTAAAGCGGTCCATACACGTGCAATATTATTGCACAATATGGGCCCAAATGGGTCGACATGTGCTTCTGGAATAATGGGTAGAAGAAAGATTGGCAATAATATTGCCCATTTTGATCCTCAAATTGTGCAATAATATTGATCGTGTATGGGCTGCCGCTTTAGTTGTAATCAACTTCAAGTAGACCGTATTAATTACTGTGAAAGAGCTTGAATGGGTTAATGACCCCTGGATGATTATTCCTAATGCGATTGTGATTGCAACTGTCTGTGTTGTGGAATGGTCGTCAATAGATATCCAGCCACGACAGATCGCGGACACAACACGTACACGACAAACAAAGCTTGCTCTCTCACTGAGCAACAGCTGGTTGATGAATGTTATTAAATAGATCCAATGTACGGGATACATTGTGTACATTACATCTGTAGGCCTTGTTGCGATGAGGTGAAGTGTATCGGCAATCAAAGACGCCTGACCTAACAGATATTTTATTTACATTTTATATTCAATCACACTTGGGTTATGGTGTATTTGATATGAAGATGGATAGTAGCAAATGTTGACCATGAAGCCATTAAGTGCAGCCTTTTCTCCATTTCCACTTCAATATGGCAGAAAGTGCATCCAAAAGAATGAAATTGACAGCAATATATGGTAGATGAAATGAACCACTCAGTAACACACTGCGTTTCCCACTGGACATCACTGAGGGGATAACACCGCTCGGTCAAAGTGACAGGCCCAACTAACTCAAACCCTCGTCACTACCAAGACCATTGGACATGTTTGAAACAAGAGATTGTGCTTGTGTGTGACACAGTGGAATAGGCACTACTTGGCCTGTACTTGGTCCAGCTGGTGAGGGACAGTTCAGAAGCCATAGCATAGCAGTACAGTACGAGTATGGTACTCTCATAACAACATGAAATCTGAGACTAGAAATGATGGATGGACTTCTACACATCTATATTAAAGCAAGGCATGATAAGAGATTACCATCAGCAATAAAGTTGGCAGTGATCTTATGAGATTGAATCTACCGGGCTGTAAATTGAATCCATGGCCTGTACCATGCATGGCCATGCTGTTTCAGTTGTTTAATACTCCAAAATTACAGTCTGACACAGGGCCTGATTAATCCATGGCCTGTACCATGCATGGCCATGCTGTTTCAGTTGTTCAATACTCTCTCCAAAATTACACTCTGACACAGGGCCAGATTTATCTCAATGCCTTCTAAGTTTGCAGTAACATGTCAGCTGTACAGTTAACATCAAGTGGACACCAAACTTCTGCTCATCTGGTCTATATTCATCAACATACTTAAGTCAAAGTGTGATTACTGATACTTATCTTTTATGTTGAACAAAGGATAAGTAGATATGGCTGGAAATTCTAGCATAGGGAAATGCTAGAATTTCTAATCATATATGAGGATATTAAGTGTCAGACTTAGTTTTATGAATATGGGGCCAGGTCTATGAATGTGATGGGAATCCCCCATTAACTTCAGACTAATATCAAACATATGTAAAAGTGTAGAAGGCTAAGTACCACTAATTACCAGAAGAGATAACTAAAATTACAGTAGATAAAAGAATCACTGCACAACCACACATTACCTGCATCATCATCCTGGTTATCTGCTGCAAGCATGCAAGATAGAAGATGTGCAAATATAAGAACATGCAAATGGTACTACTACCAATTAGCCTAATAGGGCCTAACAGTGATGAAATTCACTTCTATCTATATTTATCATGACAGCAGTATAAAACAGGTCATTATATCGACTTCCTGACAGCCTTGGAACTTGTCTAAACAGCAGCAGTCACTCATTGACTCTCCGATTAGATTTTGTGAAATGAATTGAATGACAACTGAATCTGCCCTCACGAAAATGTGACACATGTAAATAACATTACCACGTGGTAATGTCATTTGCACGTGTCACATTTTCGTAGGCCTAAGGGTGAATCCAATCCATTCCAATTCCAGACCATGGTGTGGATGACATCCGATCCATGGAATCTGAATGAACAGTTCGTAAAATCTGGCTGGCTTCTGTCACTGGTCACTTCCGTCACTGTCAGCTGCTCAGTCACAGAAACTCAGAGTCTCACAGACTCAGAGACGTTAGTCAGCCCCCCCCCCCACCCACCCAGTCCACATGGTCCAGTCCCAGCCA
>NMRB01004154.1:31513-43809 GCA_002633025.1 Notospermus geniculatus
GTAAATTTTATTGCCAGGCGACCGAAACAAAAGAGTTGTTTTCACACCGGAAATAAATGGAAATAACATTAGAAAAAAGAAACTTCGGTTGCACCGCTCACAGCGCCACGTCGTGACGTTAGTTCCTCCGGTTCCCCATTGTATTTTCAATTGGCATGTCTCATGAGGAATCCCTCTCAGAAATACCTTTTGAGTGCCTCGTAAAACCTGCGCTGAAAAGTGTAGGCTATGCAGATATCCGAGAACGAGTTGACGGTGTCCTGGCCAGAAATGTTATTACTCTCTAGTGATATTGATTTGAAGTGAGGTATTAATATTCAAACGAGATTCTTTCATGTATTGTTGTATGCCCCAAGACATCATCTCATTGTGAATAGTAGGCTACGGCTCATGATTGAAGAACAGTTTAAAATAGACAGCACCTATACAATGAGTGCTGGGAAATGTGCATACGCGCTTCAGCATGTTTGGTATCTGACAGATTTCTGATTGGCTGATTGTGGTGCGGAATTCTGCATGTTTTTTCGTATGCGTCTATTAACATCATTCTGTAGCGTTGCCTGTGTCTACCTGTTATAAAATGTTTGCGTTTAGCTCGTCATTCCTGAAATCACAATTTGAAATATCTCGTTAGATGCTCATACACTTGATATTTGGCAAATTGAGGTGTCGGTTTTCATCCCTGCCATGTGAAGCATTGCATTTGTAGGACTCGAGTCCATACTGAGTGATGGAAGACAATACAATGGAATACATTGTACAGAATTGCTCATAGCACCCAACAAACATCAATAAAACATGTGAGGGGGTCTAGGAAAACCCGTCGGATGTCGCGTTTGAGGAAAGTATGGCCTTGGTGAACCCGCACATAGCTGAAATGTACTACGTAACAGGTAAACAGTAGCAGATCAATGCACAGGCAATCTGACTGCCCTTGTTGGTCATTCAGCGACTTCAATGGTTTTACTAGACTGCCACACATGTGACACGTTGATTTGGAGTTCAGACATGTCAGAGGGTATTACGCTGCCTGATTCTGAATTACATATTCCCATGTGATGTATGCTTCCACGAAGACGAAAGTCTCAGAAAATGACTGCAAACTTTGGAGGCCAAGCAACCCATTTTATCAAAGGTTAATAACAGGCAACATTTGTACTGCTGTGGGTTTCTTGTCCTCTCAATGTTGCTTTTCACAGGGACTCTTTCTGTGACCCTCTCAATTTCAGCTCTCAAGAATGCCGCAATGGAAACAACGGTCGGTACTGTCACCTCAGGGATTCCGAGTTCCATCCCAAGTGAGACCCCCTCTTCATGCGATGTAGAGGGTGCTTCAGACACCACAGGATTAGTCCGGGCACTCCGGTTTCCTCCCACTTGCCCAGTGTTGTCTATTGGCACGCGATCCAATATTTTTGTACCCTCACAATTCTATGGTATATTCTTGCTTGCATAAGACGTTGAAGGAGTTGCAAATTGGATGATAATCGTCTTTGTCAGCACTGTCCTTGAATTCATAAATAGCTTTAGCATTGATTACCGTGTCTGCCAGGGTGAGTGTTGAAAGGGCTGTCGCTCTTGACTCTACACCACATCCCTTGCAGCCTGATCCTTATCATGGAACAGGTCACCTAACAGAGCTGTTGAGGAGTGCTTTATTGGATGACTATAAATACTAATGCCCCTCTGATAGTATTTCATACAGAAATCAATAACTGGGAGAAGGAATGGGATGTGATGGGCACGTGGTGTTTGAGCGGCTTGTACACGAGATGTACACTCTGGAGATATTAGGTATGATGATGGGGATTTGGTAAACAAGGGTGCAAGAAACAACCGATCACATTTACATGTAATACCAATGTATGTGATTGGAGGGAACCATCTGTGATCTTGACTTGTAGACAGCATCTCTTGGGTTGCACCTCGACCCAGGGGCAGCACTTGTCTACGAAAACCGGTCTCATTGACACAGCCATCAAAAGGATTATGCTGGGCACCCTCAGGGGAAAAGTCTGGGCCTGGACCCCCCTTCCGTAGATGATGGCCCTATTTTCAATTTCATTATATCTATGCCCCCACCCCACTTTTCCACTTTCTCTTGGAACGTGCACAAATAATGGTTCCTGAGAGCCTGTCAGATGTCTCACTTGGCAGAACCGCTTGCAGGATAATTTCTGGACTTCTGGTGAGATTTTTTTATCCGTGTATCTAATTGCCTTTGCTTTCATGTTGCCATTCCCAGCTGGTTTGAAGCCATCTGTCATACTGTTCAAAGGTGGTTGTGACAGTAGGTCTCCCATGATTGGCATCTCGGTGGGATATGTCGCTGATCAAGATAGAGCTCCACTCCCCAGCGTCGGTGAACAATTCACTTGGAGCCGTATGTAAATTTGCGCGTTTTGCAAATTTGGTTCCGATTACCCGGTACGCAGTCTATCTCCAGTGAAGAAGTTCAGAGAATCCTGCGTTTTCGAGCAGCTTCTTCAGGGAAGGCATGTAAGAAATCCCATCTGACAGATTACTCTGAGAAAGGTTCGATAGGGAAAAAAACAGGTCGGGAAAGGGATGTGATGTGAAGGAATATTCTGATCAACTAAACCTGGCGTGGCAGCACACTGTATAAATTCATGTCTGTGAGATTGGAAGTCATGACTGTGAGCCATGCTGCGGACAGTAGCGGATACAGGAGTTGCCAAACAGGGGGGCATGGAATGGGCAAAGCCCATTTCCTGAGTGCCGAAGCCCCGGCAGGGGGTCTCCCCCCGAAAAATTTTTTGGTAAAATGCCGGAAACGCGATTTCCTGGCACCTGGGTAGGCCAAATTTACTGAAAATCAGGGGTCTGAAGGAACCACAAGAAGGAACCTTCCAAAATTTTTGCTCCTCGGCGGCTGAACGGGGGGGGGGGGGGGGGGGNTGTCCCCCCTTGGATCCGCCACTGTGCGGACATGAAACTTGTAGCAGAGACACAATTTTTAGCTCACAGACGTGGCTTCTTGCAGGGATGATCTTACTAAGATTTCTTGTGCCACCAGCAGCATGACACTAACAGCGTAGAGACTGTAACTAAGCAGTTTTTTCACACTTTCAGATGTTCCTGTCTTGTTTGCTTTCTGTCTTGCAGTACGTCTGACATTTGACCACTTTTAAAGAGAAGCCAATACAGCTCGAAAAAGTATGCTTTGGTTGTTTTACAAAGGAGTTTTTGTCGTGTACTTTGTCCTTAGAGATCCTGTTTCTGGAACGCCACCTGTGGGTGACTTGGCTTGACACAGCTTGACGTGAATGACCCCTCTTCCCTCCCTCTCTTTACAGATACTTGGACCTGTATGAGAAGGTGAACCACTTCGGCGAGGACCCTGATCGACGAGATGACGATGAAGACGAAGGGGGTCTAACTGCCCATCGGAGGAAGGGTGTCAAAACCTCTGTCAACAGAGTCCCCATGTCGTATAATTACAAACAACACAATGTTCCAGGTATGATAAAGGCGTCTCTGTGTGCTTTGGCCATTTCGTCTGACCTCATCAGTCTGACCAAGTGACATCAAGATATCAACAAACCTGGTTTGTTGTCTTCATAATATCATTTTCAAAAGCCATGAAGAAGGCCTATGAAAGTGATGATGTCAGTGGAAAGTGTTGTACTCCTCAAGAGCTTTCCAGTGAGTACTGCCGTTCCAGTGGCTTGATCATGGTAGGCTTACTATATACTATTCATCTTCTTACTGAAACATCACCTTGATTGTGGAAGTTAAGTCTGTACTCTATTAATCCCAATCCCCCCATCGATCACCACAGCATGGATGCGCTGCATGTGATATATGGAATGTGGGGAATCCCCATGCATTTCACTGCCGTGTACTCGGCTACACATGTATGCAACCATCTAAATGAGTGAATGAATACTGATTTAGAGCTTGTGTGTATGTAGGTGCGCAATGCGAGGTGTATTGACCTGAATAAGTATGCGTATGCATCGAGTTACCAGTTACCGGTAGTCATTTGTGGTGAGATGCAAGACAGAAACCGGAAGATAGGCCTATTTGTAAACAATCACCATGGTAGGCCTGTGGTCTGGCTGACTGCATTTCTTTCATGATTTGCTTGGAAATAACGGAAGTAAAATTTGAGTTATTATCCCAGGCACCAGAGGCAGGAACTCTGAAAAACACTGATTGGTATACAACGGATGATTAGAGTGTGCCTGAGGCAAAGGTAGTGTGAACCATGCTATTGACATTAGCCTTCTTCCTAACTGAAACATACTTGGAAGTAAAGTAAGGTGTTTTCAATTAAAGCTGAAATGATACTGGTTCTTGAACTTTACAAGGGAGGAATCGTTATATACAGACCTGTTTTTATTCGTGAACAAGCTGTTTGCTGAATGCATACACGCCTCTCAACGTGAGAGTTTTTCCAGCAAGTTGCCTCTCAATGGGCAATGCAACCATAGAAAACTACTTGTTTACGTCAAAGTTTTAAGCAAACCAAGGATGGCGATTGCCCATAGAGAGCCAATTCACATGAGAAAACTCACATAGAGGAGCGCCTGGAAAATTTGCGAGCCCAATACTGCAAGTGCAAGAACTTTATCTTAAAAACACAAAAGAAATCTGCAACACTGCTCCTTGAAAACAACGCACCACAATGTAGATTTGTTCCTATGAGAAAAGGCAAGCATCTTTCATCCATTCCAACAAGAACTGGCCCATTTATTACTCATGTCGCGGTCTTTCTAAAAAACTGCTTATTCCATTACCTATGCTAGCCCGGCAGCTAGCGCCTGTTTGTAGCCACATGGCTATACTCATAATTGTAGCACATTCAGATATGCACTTGTTTTTTGCATTGATTTTCCGCTGTCTAAAAACAAGGAATAGCTCTTGGCATGTTGACTTTGTCGTGCACTGTACTTCAGTGTTTTCTGCGATTGGCATTTCGACATTGACTTTCTATCCACCCGACTTGAAATGCAATATCAGACTGATGATAAAATGAAAAACTCTGGTGCACATCGATGACTGTTTCTATTATTTGATATCTGTACGATGGTTGAATGTTCAGACTAGGGGGTATATATCAACTGTAGGAATATTCACAGCGAATATGAGAAACTTGAGAAATCTCTTCTGTCGGGCCTGCCAAATGAAGTGGACTTCGCCATCAATGTCTGTACGTTGCTTTCAAATGAAGGGCGCCATGTTCTCAAACTGGACCAATCACATCGCCTGATAGAACTGTTGATGGCACAAGTAGGAATTTATACAGACGGTAAGTGCAATTCTCATGATTTGAAAAATGTGCCATACATGTATCTAAACTTATCCTGCATTAAGATCGAAATATTTGGACGATCTTCAGTAAATTCATTGCTAACCAGAGGCCTGGGGCGGGGGAGGTAGGTAGGTATTGTTTACAGAACAAGTAGTAGGGCCCTGGAAGCCCAAGGAGAGGGTATCGTGACCTCCCCAGATGTACCCAAAAGAGACCTCTATCAGTTCGCACACACGACCTATACTCCAAGGTCCACAGTAGAGCAGCATAGCACTATTTGTAAACACATGCGTCTGCTGAATGTGTTGATCGGGGAATCCCCACAATACACGTGAATGCACCTCTACGCTTTATTGGAAAGGGATTCTCGATAGCATTGTGTGCTGGTGAACAGCTGGTGGTCGATGGGGCACAGTTGGAAGTGAAGGGGGGAGTTGCTGGGTCTATACGGTTGCCTCTGATATGGGAATAGTTGTGAAAGGGAAGGGGTTAATATGCACAGGTGCTAGGAATAAGGGTCTCAACATCAGAATCCTTCAAATTGGCGAGTACTCATTCGTTCAAGCCCAATTTCGTACATCACAGTTCGTCGACATATTCCAGTTTGATATTGGGAGATTTTGATTTAGTTGAGTGACTCTTCCAGCATTTTGAAAAATTTGCCATTTTCTGCGTGATTGGCTTCCCCTCAAGGGAATCAGTAGAAGTCTTGATGCAGTGATGAGATTTTCAGCCTTCTCTCAAATTAGAAAATAATCTGATCTCCTCATTCTAGTTCTTATAAACTAAAATACTCCTGAAAAATTCGTCGAATTTTTTTCATTCCTGACTGTGTAGTGATGTGCAAATCATCATTTTTGCCCAAGAGCACCCATCTAAAACCTCCCGTCCCTAGTCTCATACATGTATAATCGAGTCTCAACATGCTCTAATATCCACTGGTTTCGTCTGTTAAAAACTCTGTCTGCTCTCATAAGTTTTGATTGGAAGTTGAAAAATAAAATTTATTATCATAAGCCCATTGCTATCAAATGCTTGTAATTTCCAATAAATTATGTCGTTAAACAGTCCATTTAGATCCTGCTCAGGGATGGTGTTTTCATGGGAAAATTCTCGATGAGAATTTCCTCCCCAATGCACGCAGCGAAAATCATGGATTCTTCACGATAGTCTAACACACTAATAATTTGCATTTATATGGCTGTATGTTTGCTCATAAAGCATACACTATACACAGCGTTATACACATAGTCTGTATGGAAAAGCACTACGCTACCTCATTAACATATTCTGTCCTTTGTTCCGGATCTTTGAGGAGAGCCACCTGGTGTTTACACAAAGAACTACTTCCCAGCTGATTTGCAATGCAAGTCCTGATCACTTTCATCGGCCATTATGAACTGTTGTATTTTATTGTTCAGTTGCAAAATGAAGTTCTTGCATTAATAACAGTTTTTGCGCACAACAGAGCAAAAAAATTTAGGTTTGACTTAAATGGCTATGGACTTTCCCCATTCCAATCGTCTGATTTGAAAGAATGTCCACTAGAAGCTATTATTTGGTCATACTAAGTACACACACAATGAATTAATACAGCCATTAAGCAATTCAATTTGGGATCCATTAAACGTTATGTAGTGTCCACTCTCTGAATCTCTAGTGTATTACCTTTGTGTTGGTTCGGTTTGGTTTCTGTCTGTGCCGTTGAATGTTGAATCTCTGACTCCTGGGCAGCATTTTATGGATGAAAAGATGGCATTTGGGTGACAAAGGAAACTAGAATTATGGTATTGAAAAAGTACAGCCTCTCTCAGAAGGACACTTTTGGGACAGTCAAGTGTCCTGATTACAGAGGTCAGAATGTTTGGAAGTGACCAATTTGTGACTGAACTTTGGTGTCCTCAAGAGAGAGGTGTCCTCCTAGCAGAGGTGTCCAATAAGAAAAGTTGTTGTTTTGTCATTATGGATTGTAGATTCTACTCCTTCCCTGTTGACCACCTGAATAACCCACTCCTTGGGTTGTACCGGTATTTTAAAACGTTCCTTAACGTTAAGGTCGACCTTAAGTCTGTTGTAAAACCATCAAGAACAATAGATTTAAGGTGGACCTTAATGTTAAGGAACGTTCTAAAATACGGCCCTTTATATCTGGAAGAAAGGCTAAGCTTTGGATTTTCGTTGCAGGACCAGGGTCTTATATCAAATTCCATGAAGAATGGAGAAAATTAACAGGAAGAAATTTTGTACGGGTAGGTATCATCATAATAATGCTACCATGAAGGAATGTACAAGGCCTAGTTCATCTGGTTTGTGTGGTGTAGAGGTTGGCTAGCCAGAAGTTGCAGCTGAAAGCATTGCCAGATCCAGCATCCAGAAAAAGGGGGCCATAGCTTTTGATCTTGGGACCCCACTCAGAGCCTAAATGCCTGATTTTCCTGGTAAAATTCAAGGAATTTCAACAAAATAGAGGCTCTTGTGAAAGGGTTTTGAGACGTTCGATTGTTGACAACTACAAGTTTGGAAGGAATTGCAACTTTTCAACTTCCTGTCTCTTTCAGTTTTGGTGTGATAGTGTCAAGGATAAACAAGCACAGGATCTAGTATCACCATCTGCAGCGATTCACTTACAAGGTGAGCTCAGGAAATTTCATTCATAGCCCTTAAGGTACTGAACATATTTGGGCACAGCCACAGCCAGAACAGTCCTGAAATGGCCAGTGTAAATGAAGCCTGTCTCAAAGTCTCTTAGCTAAATGTTTTTAAATTCTTTTCCAGATGCAGTTGCCTCCAGTAAAATACCTGATAATGATTTAGAAGCCACGTTTGAAAATGACGAAGATGTTTTTGAACACATTTTCAACTTCGGCCGGGAACTTGGTATCTCTGACGTCGAGGGACAGAGGGTGATGCAGGTAGGTTTGACTGGTGACAGACATGTGTCTCGGCCTTTGCTTCCCCAAGGATAGCTTTCTATTGTTAAATAGTGATTAGCAGAAGGAATCGTAATCGTATGCTCGTTACTGTCAGAATGCGAAGTTGGCTGCAATATTTTCACTTTCAGAGCCCACAGAAATAGGATTTCACAAAAGACAGGGGATGACCGCTGAAGAAAGTTGTAATTTTGATCCATTTATTACTAAGTCTCCTTTTCCTTCTCTCGTTACAGTTAGCATCAATTCTTAGGAATTTATCATTCGAAGAAGAAAACCAGATGGCTTTGGCATCCAATTTATTAATATTCAGGTAAGGAGGATGTATGATTTTAGAGTTGTGGTCTTGTGTAGTGAAAAAATGGCAAATGGTAACTTGTGTGATTTAGCGGCACAAAATCAACAGCAATTTGTCGAGTCAAGAATTGTAACTATTGTATTGTATTTGTATTTGATTTTCTGTCAGGGCTGATTTTCCGTTATTGGCCCGGGTTCAAATTCGACTGGGCGTGAGACTTTGGGCAAGTCTCTTTGCCTCACTGGCCTCTCTCTACCCAGGTGTATAAATGGGTACCGGTCGGAAATGCTCGGATTGTAGCGCTGAATGAGCAGCTCATCTGAGTTCTACTGAAAGGTTTCAGGATAGACTGGGGTTAAAGTGTAAAGTCAGATGACACCTCTACCGTTGTTGATATCAGACTATAAACCCAAAACTTTAACTTTTGGTAAGTACAGAAGAGGCCATCTCAAGCTACTCAATTGTAACTATTCTATTTATCTTTTCAGGTTTCTAATGCTGTGCTCTTACAGTAAATATTCATGTTTAAAACAAATCGGCCTCGATACCCTCGGAAACATAGCCATACAGATGGTGCTGGAGCCTATCGATTGTTGGACCACTCAGCTTATTATGAAGACGATATGCCGATGTCTTGGATCACATGACAAGTTTGACATTGTCAGAGGTGCGTATTGAGTTTGACACCCAAATTACTGGATATCTGAATAAGATGAGGCTTTGGTCAAAGAAACTGAATTCAGAGCTGAGCGCCATATATGGCGTTATTAGCTCTATAGACAATATTGGGCAACGTAAATGTACAGTGGGAGGAAACTGGAATGCCCGTTAACCTGTCAAAGAGACTTGCCTCACTCTGACAAAGCGTTCATTTATTGGTCAAAAGATCCAGTCTCGCACAGTGTTATTGAGAGTAAATGCACCTAGGCAAATTTTTTACCTTCAACTTGCTCTTAAGTACTACATGTATGTATGTTTAAAATATTTCAGGAATGGAAATACTGTCCAAACTGTGCCAAGTAGATGAAAACGAGGAATTAATTGCAGACCACCTGGAGGAGAAGGCCTACGAGGACATCATTAACACACTGTCAGTCCTTGATATCCAGCTCATTGTTCATGCTCTTGAGGTCCTATACCAGCTCTCTGAACTTGGAGAGATAACCACCACGCACATTGCTATGGCTCAGTTTAGTGTTGGTAAGTTTTGCTTCTAGAAATTGTCCTGTTTGGCTTGGAACCGATAGACTCTTTAGGCATCTAGACTCTTTTGGCGTCTATCCACGTGAGAGTTTTCTTGCAGAAGTTGACTCAAAATGGGCAATTCACCATTATTTGTCTCCTCACGGCTTACGCTGAGACCAATGACACAAACAATTGCTCACAGTTGAGTTGCCCTTTGAGAGCCAACTTGCGTGACAAAACGGTCCCGTGGATAGGCACCTTTTGACGTGATGCATTGTGCTGAGAGAGAAGGTTGGCAGGTTGGAATTCAGTGCTCAGCTCAGGAAGTATTTGCTTCCGGTCAGATTTTGAGATTTGTAGTCCAGTGATCGATCTCACCTGTTCACCGGCGCGGATCCAAGGGGGAGCACACCCGGCCCGTGCCCCCTCTATTTTGTGGAAAATCTTTAAAATTGACCAGGAAATTTCGAACTTTTGAAAAGATGTTAAAATTTGACCGAGGTTTTCTACGATGTGTGCTGGCTGTGCCCCCTCATTCCCATGATTCTGGATCCGCCCCTGGTTCGCTATCTGGTGATATTTGGATAAATCTGTACATCATTTTCTTCCAGACTTGCTTGTCCAGCTGGTTACCGTTGAGGCTCAATCATACGGACAGAACGCCCTCTTTGGAGTAAAGGTGGTAGAACACGCACCGCCACCAATGCCAGTACAGCAGCAACCAGTTCACCCTCAAATGGTGCCAAATCAGAGATCGATAAGTCACCAACCGATGTCACAGGTGGCGCCCCATCACCCTCCACCACAGGCACAGTTCATGATGCAGAGACAGGTGGCGTCACATCCCGTTCCTCAGCCCGGGGCGCCTCAGAACCAGCAGCAACATCACCAACAACAAATGTCTCAGCCACAGCATCAACAGAACCAAGATGGTGAAAGCGAACAGTTTACTTGTAACTGGTGAGTTTATTTTAGTGATGGTGATATGAACTTCTCACAAATGGTTGCTAAGATTATGAAATTGGTTGAGGTAAACGCATTTGGGTTATAATCACTGAAATTCAAAAATTTTGAGTTGATAGCTGAGCATGAAGTATTGGCTCGATGGCAAACGATTCAGTGGTCGGTGTACTCAGTGCAGGAGGAAACTGGAGCCCCTCAGAAAATTCTGCTCTCAGAATCATGATCTGCCGCATTAAACATAGTTCAGGGTTCGTACTCATCCTGGAAAAGCTGGAATGTCATGGAATTTCGAGTTAACAAAATCCAGGCTTGGAAATGCTTGAAAATCAGCGAAATTGCCAAAATGTCATGGAAAATCGAATCCCTTTCAAAAAAGAAAACAAAATATTAAAAGTAATTCTTTGTCATAATGTGCTTAATCCCCACCCCAGGTCTCTGACACCTCCCCACATCAATTTTGCGGAGAGTTGGTATGGGAGAGTACATGTATCTTGAACTTTTGTGCTTTCCATGCCACAGAATGTCATGGAATTTTGCCATTCCTGCCCTGGAAAGTCCTGGAAATTCATGTAAATTTGGGAGACAGGAGGCGTAGAAACCCTGATAGTTATAATCGACAAACAAAGCCGCCATCTTTGAGGTGATGTGTGCCACTGTCTCCAATTTCTTGATGTCGAGATTTATTAAAGGAATGTTGCTAATTTGCTGTCACTTCCTTTCCAGGTTGAATGCCCACTTCGAGAGTGCGCCAGGATTCCGTATCCAAAGGGTTGAGTTGTACGCCGCTTACATGTCCAGCTGTAGTAAGAACCAGGTCAGCCGTGTCATCAACACAAATGACTTCACCAGATGTTTGAAGATGGTCTTCCCGGATGTTGAGTGTGTCAAGGTTGATAGAGCAAACGGCATGGCAGACATCCAGTTCCTTGGAATAAGGAGGCGCCCAGTGCCAAAACCATTCCCATTACCAGGTGAGTTGTGTTAGCTGACTGTCTTCAGTGTTAGATACATGTAGAATCACACATTTGGAGGATACGTTGAATGATATTTTCACATTCAGCACAAAATGAATTGGTAGATTTCATTTTCTCTGTGTTGTCCATGTTTAGGTAGATATGTTGTATTATTGTTTTCAGCAGGGTTCATAAAGCTCGTTCCACACTGTCCAATTCTGAATATGCTAGTTCAGGGTCCATGGCTTTCAAACAATGATCAAGGTGTAAGCCCATATTCAGCACATTCAGAAATTTAATCAAAATTTTGAACACGTGGAACGGGTATTACAGCCCTTCAGTGGTTAAAGCAGTGTCTCCACTCAAGATCAGGGGGAGTGCAGACAACTAGAGTAATAGCCTTACTTGATAATACTCTGTACTTAGTAGTACAAAGTAGAGTTATTACTTCAATTAGCCTTGCTCCCATTGATCAACAGTACCGATTCTGCCTTTTGCCAATGGTGGGCTGAGTAGATGACCTTTCAGAAACCCATCAGAAGTTGGTTTGGTGTTTTCCTGACTAATTTCACCCTTTTCACTGTTGTTATTTTTTGCCTCGTTTACTTCCAGGTGAAATGATGAACCAGAGAGGGCCTATTGTCAACCGACCGCACCTGGCACCATCACCGCAGACGTCATGTTCACCC
>NMRB01004155.1:0-17841 GCA_002633025.1 Notospermus geniculatus
CAGCCTCTATCCTCGAGAGCCTCAACTTTGCCTCTGCTTCAATCTCAGCCTCCCTCTTCTGCTGCTCCGCCTGCAACTCCGCCCGTTTGGCCTCCAATGTCGCCCGGTGCTGCATCATTTTTAGAGCCATACCTTTCTTGGTCCTCTTCGATGAACAGCTACCCTTCGAACTGGCCGGCAGTGGGCAGTTCGCAGCGCCGCCTAGCGTTAGACATGGAGAATCAGACATGTTCGACGCCATTTTTTCACCACATCTGGACAAAAGTTTTTTGACTGTTTTTCTTCAATATTCTTGGCTGTCAGCATTTAAAACATCTTTGAACTCCTCCTTACCAATTTGTTCTTTATTCATTTCTTTTCTCATACGAGGGTCAAAAAACTGTTTTTGACCAGCATTTCTACATTTATTTGACATTTATCTCATCATCTCTCACAAACATGACAAATCGAAGTCTTGGCAATGTGCATCACACGTGTGCCGATAAACTCACAACACCAACTCCGCACGGGCCGTGCGACGTCTGTCTTCACGGCATTCCCGAAACTTACACCTGACTCATCTCAAAAAAGAGCATCTGCCTTCTTTTCTGATTGCAATTTCCGTCGGATCACCACGCCAGTTAACTGAGCAAGCCATCCAGTGTTTTAAAAAATGTCATTTGGCTCAAAAATGAGAAAATGCCCCAACGCAGAGTAATCACACGGTTGGGTGGTAATTGCAATTTGCATTGATCACCTTCGCCAATTGGGCTGATTGCCAGTAGGCATACACTATGACAGGAACTTTCAAACAATACGCAACATATACCAGGTACATGTAGGCAATGGTAATTTTATCGCATCACCATCATCAGCATCGTTGGCCTCCTGGGTCTTTGCTACGTCTCTTGTTAATGAATACTTTGTGAGTGCGAATTATGCAGCGGCAAGCAACTAAATGGTGCGTAAGAAAACAAACATGTACAGTGATCGATATGCTCGAATATGTTGAATGGATCTCTTTTGTCCTGTTCGTATCTGTTTAGTCCCTTGATTTCATTTTAAATAATCTGATCGATTCCAATCTTGAAAACTGTTGAATTTAATTATAATGTCCTTTTGATAATGGGAACATCACATTCGTCACCAGCGGTAATAGTATATATCCATAATCCTGTCGTTTAGATGAAAGTTATCAAGCCTTGATTTGAAGGCATCAAAGGAAGGTGCTGCAACTACTGACTCCGGGAGCCTGTTCCATTGGTTGACGAGCTCTACGCTGATAACTTGCCCTAATAGGTTCGAGTTTCACGTAGTGTCCTCGTAGGTGTGTGGTGCTGTAAGGGATCTCAAGCGATGTTAGAGTTAGGCCATGTGCTATTTTGTACATGATTAAGGTCTACTCTCAATCTTCGATGTTCCAGGGTTGGCAATGTTAGAGTTCTCAGTCGCTCCTCGTAAGATTTGTCCCATATGGAGGGAACTGGACGTATGGCACGACGTTGTATTTTCTCTATTTTGTCTTTCTCTCTTTTACATCTGGGCGACCAGATCTCTTGACCATATTCTAAATGCGGTCTCACCAGAGTTCTATACAGATTTGTAAATGACGTAGTATTGATTGATGTGAAAGTTCTCTTTGGTTGCCAGAACTCAGTTTGCTGTTTTGCAGATTGCGTCCACGTGTCGTGCAAAGGATCGTTTTGAATCAGTTGTGATCCCTAGCTCCTTTTCTGCTTCAGCTAACTCGATGGTATACATGGAATTGTCTCATGGTGTACCAATGCTTCGGCTGGTCTAATGTTTCCATAAGCTTGCAAACTCATCATTCATCTGGTTCAACAATTATTTCATCATATCAAGCATATCGATTGGAGACATCCAACTCAAGCCACGTGGCACTGCTCATGAACGATCTGAATTTAGCGCCATCATGAGAGTGACCTTGAACTCTGATTATATTCTTACTGCGAAACATGGCCTCATGTGCTACATCCTGAGAATCTCAGGCCATTTACGGCCGTACCCTCCCTCAATGCCCTGAGGACATCCACCCCGTTTCGGTGGAGTAGAGGGACATTCCCTCATGTGTACTCGCCAATGTTGGTAATTCACAAATAATCCATGCAATGCAGTTGGTAAATGCCACTTGATGTAACAAGAAAAGGACATCGGAGCGATGTCTATGGTTTCCGATGATAAGTTACTACTCTAGAGCTAGTTATCTGTGACCTTGACCTCTGACCTTGAGAAGTATCGCATAACTGGAACAGGGATCCAGTCTGTAGCTCTTGCAGGAACAAAGTTACAGGTGTGACAGACTGAACAGACAGACAGATACACACACACACAGACAGACAGACAGACAGACAGACACCACGACCAAACACTATATGGTTTCCGATCTTGAGATCGGAAACCATAATAACCGAATATCGCGCCTAGTGCTACAACGCCTGCACATAGATCTGGTGTAACGAGTTACCGGATACAGTCTCGAAGCATTATATCTCATCCCCTTGTAAAGGGTTTTAAGTAAAATGTGTTCTGAAATCTGGGACACAACTGGCGTTCTGTTTTCTTATTTGCGTTCTGGACCAGAATGCGAATAGGGAATAGAACACCAGTTTTGTCCCAGATTTCACTACACTAGTTTTCCAATCCTCACCTTTCGTTCCTTACATTCTGGGGAAAAATCTTATCCAAAATGTGGTGGTACGCCCCCTAATATAAATTTCGCGCCCCGCTCTAGTAGAGCAAAATCACAATCTCTTATTTATTTTTGCAAAACCCATTATTGTATTAGCGGTGGAAATTCGCATTAGCAGCCACCGCAGCGGCAAAATGCTCTGCTGGTGGAAGCGGACCTTTACACTGCAGTTCTCGAAAACCACTGCAGCGAGGTTTCAATGTTCAGTGAGAATGAGTGATATCTGTCGCTTGTTTCACCCAACACTGCTGCAAGTGACAAAAATCACCCTTCTGCAATGTACTAACTAGACTCATGGCTTTCCATCTCCTTGACCCTCTTGCTATAAAAAAGTTCAATAAATACGTATACATTAGTGAAGTGCATGAGTGAATTTCACCTTCATCCCATGCTTCAAATCCCTGATTTACAAAACAATTCGTTTAATGTATGTCTAAATCTGGTACCCGTTAAGCAGTAAATATAAAAGTTCAAGCAACTGTTGACCAATCCCAGGAAGTACGAGAATTCTAGGGCCATGCTGAACCAGTGGTTGTCAATATAATAATCGGATATAAACTCATATATAAATCCAACAACCTGAATAAGGGCTCCCGGAATTTCCAAAATAATGAAGGTGATGACAACGGCCAAAACCCTGACTGTACCCATCCTTGCTCGTGCACCAGCCTTCCCACCTGCCTTAGCTGCCACCGATTTTTTCAAACCAACAATCAAGTGACATGAAAAAAATACAAGGAACGCTATGGGGACAAAAAACATTAAGACCATATGTAGGTACGTTACATAGATAACGAGAAAAAATACATTCGAATAAAAGGCGGCATAGATTGTTGGTATGTACGTCGTGGTACAAGGATGAAAATCCAGACGGTTTCGTACACAAATATCCATACAAAACGATAGAGAAAAGAAAATGTAACGGTAAGGAGACAAGCGTAACGTGCGTTCTTAACGGTACACAACGACAACGCCTTCAACGGTTTACAGATAGCAATGAAGCGCTCTGCTGCCACGATTACTGTCAAGTACACTGACCATGTCTTCGCCATCCACAAAAACGCCCAGAAATAACTAAGGGCTGTTATCCTGACTGCCCTGTACTGTACAAACACGCCTAAGTAGATATGAATTCGATGCAGTGAACTGAACAACAAACGAAAAATAAGAAAGAGGCTGTCGGTGACTGCGAGACAGCGGAGAACGACTGAAGTCGAAGAAAATGGTTTCTCCTTCCCTAATACGATTATGGATAAAGCGTTACCAATTAGGCCGAAGAAGATGGCGACCAGAGAAATTGGGACGTATAACAAGAAGTCAAACATTCTGAGGTATGATTCCCAGGGCGGGGCATAATGATACGAGAAGCATCTCATTGGCACAGAGCTTTCACTGAAGCTATCATCTACTGCCACGCTGATTGTTGTCATTGTCAACGTTCATCAGACTCTTGTACGTTTCAGTGTCACCAAACGGCTTTCACTTCTGGAGACACTAAATGAACAAGTCGTCATGACACTGCTCTGAGTTCGTTGACAGCCACTTCAGAGGGAAATGGTCGTAACATGATCATCTGGTCATCTTCCATAGAGTCCGTGTAATAAATACGGTGACAACCGAGTGTAGTTCAATCTTTACCATCGCCGGATCAAATATGGCCGTATGAAACCTGGACGAATTCTTAGAAACAAGTTTCCCGTCTCAGATATATCAGATTACATTCGAAGTATGCCTTTAACATTGCCATTTCCAATCAAAATCACAGTCCTGCGAGAGGTCTCACAAAATAATAGTCTGTTATTGTCATTTGGAGTGGCTAACACACTGGACGCAATGCTCCCGGATGCTGCATTGCAGCTACTTTGCGGAGCAGTCGAGAACTTTGAGCGGAACGCCTGTCCTTGTTGTTTTCCGTATTGTGGGAAAACGGTTTGTGAGAGGCGGCACGAGTAAAGATGTTATTTCCACCATTTGCAAAATTCCGCTAGTAATTGTCTCTTGAACCATATAATATGCAGACACAAATGTATTATTAATGCCTCACGCATGAGCCATTTCACCCAACCGAAGCAGAGAGAAAAAGACGCACATACTGGCGCCGAATGGGTGAATGTCGTCCTGGGTGATCCTGAACGTCCCCCAGAACAAGGTTGTGTGACGTTAAGACCCAAAACCTCACCCAGTTTGAAAATCACGCCATTTTAAAACCTGCGCCCGAGGTAAGTGGTACGCTGTTCGTGTAGCTGAAAACGAATTCTGGCACCTCAGCTGTCTTTCACTTTCAGCAGTCAGCATGTACTCATCACTATATCGGTTTTCCTTTTGTACAATGGCTTCACCACTTCCCACTGCAAGAAGCACTTCTGCAGCAGACCGTTCCACAGCCGGGAATCATGAACGGCCGGATTTAATATCTTTTCTGCACATGTGTATCTTCCCCAAGTGCGGACCCGGGTAGGCTCGAACGTATTAACCTCTCCATGGTTTGGGTGTGTGTGCATTCGAGAACTTGCGGAGCGTACCTCATTCTATGCCAATCCACTTTCACCGACGCTACAATAATCCACACATAGGCGTATAGGCCTACTCATATCTCCAAGCCCTAAACCAACACGGACTGGTTGCGATTCCTATGGGTCCATTTCGCGGGTTTCCCAAATACATGTGGCTGCATCAACGACATTCATGGATATGTTCTTGAAGAAAATCAGGGGCCTGTTTCATAAAGTGGCTTTAGGCTAATGGCACCATTTACTTCAATGCATTTTGCATTTGGTTAAAGGTACCATTAGCTTGAAGTCACTTTATGAAACAGGCCCCTGGTCATGCTGGTCATCAATCGAGGACGGCAAATTTACATCCAAGTATTTACGCCCAGCTGACTTTTTTTTCTCCCAGCGGCAGCATATCTATAGCAAAATCACCCCTTGCTTCCGAATTTGATTGTGGTAGCCTATTGTGTCAAAAATCCATGTGCTGGTCCGGTCTCATACTAGTCTCGTCGATTGCTGCGTTTCGCTCCTCAAACATTTGCATCCAGTATAATCAGTGGCACATCCATATATTTCTATTTTAACGGGCATTGCAGAGTACGCAATTATTTCGGTAATCGTTTCATAATTATTATCCTGCGGCAATTGGATTATTCTTCTCAAATCATCTCCATGTTTTCCCACCCAGTTTGCAGTGATATTTGAATGATGTGACGCCTGCAGCGACAAAAATCACCTTACTGCAATGTACAATTTTCTAATTTGGATTACAGTAAATGGACAACAACTTTTTGCTCACTGGTAAGCTTACATGCATACCATACCATTGTGACAGGGATCAAAGTCCCCCTGGAATCAAAGTCTGGTCTTATTGTTCAGCGAGGGATTAGAATGGGGAAGACGGTAGAACAGAGATAACAAGGAGCGGGTTCGATCCCCAGCTGGGTGGGTCAAAAAATTTTCTTTCAAAAAAGTGTTCAGCAGGAGCTCACCAGAGGATGTTGACACCTCGGAAGATCGAAGACAAATAAGGTGGCGCCCTCCTGGCCTCGTGGGGTGTATCATGTTCTGAGCCTTCGTTTGAGGTATTTGCAGGGCGTTTGCAATTCTCTTGCTCGTCGCATGGGGGCATTTTGTTCGTTCACGTCAGCTTTAACTTGCTTCGAAGTCATGTATGGTTAAGGAGAAACCGCAAAATTACTAGTAGTAGACCCATGTCAGCCCCCCCTGCAAAAAGACAGTATTTTCCAATAGTGGCTGGGCTGGTTAGATTTATGTCACCTTTTGTAAAACAGTGTACGGTTCATTTTTATTCGTCTTGGGGCGGCGGGGGTTTAAGCGATGCCAGCNGCCAGCATCTTCAATGAATCCGTACTGAGTGACGTTTTGCTGATGTCATGTATTCCAAAGCCAGAAAAGATAATGGATTATCCACCTATCGGGTATTTCTATATCGACGATGAAGCATTTGCCCTCGGACGTGGAATGATGAAGCCATTCCCTCGGCGCAATGAAGCCATTTGTGAAGCCGTCTTCAACTGCCGCCTTTGCGGACCACGCAGAATATCAGAGAACTGTTTTTGTATTATGGCCAGTCGTTTCAGAATTCTGCTTGCCTCGATCAACAACACACTTAAGTATGCAATTCACGTAGTGAGGTGTATCATTGCTCTACACAAATTTCTCATCACAACAAGGGTTGTTGAGTATGCACCAGTCGGCTAGGGCGATAGGTCATCAGACGACGGCGACTTCGAGAATGGACAATGGAGGCAACGAGTTCGGCAACAACTGGATAGCCTGCAGACGATACCCCAATATATAAACCCTACAACCGAGGGAACTAAAGTGCGTGAGATACTGACTGAATACTTTCTGACCGAAGGACAGCTTAATTTCCAGTCAATGGAAGAAAAGTGGCAAGAACAAGCTAAATTTGTACGATGGTACCACATCCTTTTCCAGGATATTACAACATGTCGCAACATTGGTAATAAAACGTAGACAAAACATTCTGTAAACGAGGTTCTTTGTTAGATTTTCAGACAACAATTAGACGAGAAGGACCATCTTCAGAACTTTAGTTGAAAGTGAAAAGAAGATTTTTACATGGAATAATTTCGAACCAAACTGAGGTTGCTGTTTCAACACAACTCGCCGGCAAACACGGATGTCTTATTTGTATCAATCTGACTTTGCTTCACAAAAAAGGCTCTGGAGATTAAACTACTGGACCGAATCGAATATCTTGGTCGTATTTTTCTTCTAGTTCTAGAAAGATTTTCTATCCAATCATACCAGTGATTTAGGACCGAGGGTGGTGAAAGTGTGCTTGTGCATTTTCTTTGGACCACCCTGTATATACGACGTGGAGCAGCACCCACTGTATGATTACACATCTTTCGGAAGGATATTTTGTCAGAACCAACACCAAATACGTTATTGAGATTAGTTTTTCATGTGAACAGATTCACCTTGACTGAATGGAAGATCTTTGCAACCGCACCCTTGCTATTAGTACCGGTAACCTCAACATTTAAAGTAAATATCAAACACACCTATATGCCTAAAACAAAACCTGAAAATTAGATAAAATTTACATGGAGTACTAGAATAAACAGCTTTTATCTTTGAAGCCAAATATGTTAGTTTTTTCTTCATTTGGAGGAGAGGGGGTTGAAGGAGAGACTAAATAATTTCGTCTTTTTCAGCTTCAATCAATTTTAAGACGATCCCTTAACCGGATTGCCACTAATTTTCCTGTGGTCCCACTGATTACCCCTACCAGTCTCGACGAAAATACATATATAACAACTGATAAAATATAGTTATTCAAATTTCCAACTGATAACCTGGATGGGCAGAGACAGGAGCTCTTCTCCTTACTCCCCAAGTGAACACAATATTAATCGTGTGGATTTTGGTTTTTCCCGCGGAGTCCTTCCAAACTAAGAAACGCCTAACGTCAATAGGGCTGCAATTGGATATATTTGGTTTCCCAGGGCAGGCAGCTACGAAGGCCACGATCTCTGATTCAAGGGCAGAACGCCGATTCCTAGCAACAGATAAACCTGTTTCAATATTCTCTCATCAATAGAAGCCATGTCTACCACTACATGTACGTCCTTAACCTTCTTCACAAAACAATCCGTCCTCTGGAAAACAAGAGATACAGGACGCTTACACAATACTGTATCCGATGTGTTTAGTTGCCGCGGCCGGGAAGATCGTCGTGGCTTGTTTTTTCAATCGAATTACACACAATCTAACAAAAGGGCCCGTAGTAGTGAATGATACGCGATCCTACAAGGGTCATGTTCGACAACTACCTCGGGATGGGGATCGCGTTTCATTTATGGGAAAGACGACATGGGACGTCTGACCAATGTGATTATGTAAAGTTATGCTCCAAGGACATTAATTTTGTTACGTGTGTGCGCTCTACTTCGTGGCCAGGAAGGTGTATAATTACAAAATCTAGGCACGACGATCTTCCCGGCCGCGGCCACTAATCACATCGGATACAGTATTCAAATCGTATGCCAACAGGTCCCACTGCAAGCCCCTAGAATCCATCACGTATCCCCGCTTAGAGGGCACCTTTATCACCCCCTTCTGAGCCTTCTACCAAGGCAAATCGACGACCTCGCATATTTGTCCACCAGCGGATACCATGCCTGCGGTGGGGGAAATGCTGGGAGCAATAAAAGTACAGCGAGGTACCCCCTCCTGAATTAAGAAGGACAAGACAGGCAAAATCATTGGCTGAGGTAGGGAAACATAAAGGGCGACTTCCCATCTTGACATCTTGCGCAAAACATTGACACCTGACGACATATGTGACTGGGCTGGGGTTAAATGCATCATGGGCTTCTCCTTCGCATCAAGCATGGCATTCCTATCCAAGGCCATTAAATCCACCGAATGTGAACCCAGCGCTCCTTCCACCCTACGAATCGAGGCCGGGGATAATGTCATGTCATTCATCGACATGGACCTGGAAGGGCGTTAGCCGGGTTTTTTTTTCGATGGCACATACTCAACATGCTCAAGGTTCAAGTGAACTTTCAACTCGTAAACCAACTGGAAAATAGAGATGATGCGCAGCTTGTTCTGTCCTCAGAGACAGTGTAATGAGACGTTTTGTTTGTGTGGGGTACTATAGGTGGCAGCACCTAGCTGTTGCTCTCTCGCCCACGCAGCTGTCAACCATGAAACTTTTTTGATATTTGTACTGTGATGATTCAAGCCAATGATTCTGATTCTGCAAATAAATCAAGTCGAATCACATATGAGTTTAAATCCGTTCGATCTACCCTACATACAGTCCGAAGCGTGAGAACATAATGATGGTCCTTCGAGCCTGATCGGGCGGATTTTGGTGAGCTGTCAGAGTCTGAATCACATTTTGAGGCAACACTACGACCACGTGTGTTGTACATCGTATGTGCATGAGTGTACATACATTGCGAGTGACATTTACGAGGCAGTGCAGAGTGCATGAGAGCATAGGGACTGCAATGAGAGACTGTGTGTACATTCTGTGAGAGACTTGTTCAATATCACCATGTCTGATGATGAGAGAGAAGGTGCCAGTGCTGTACAACAGGCACAGGCACAGCCACCACAGCCAGTGGCCCATCCCCAGCAGGAGGATGACGGTCATAACGCTACAATGCTGCAGGCCCGAGATACGAATGCTGCACAGGCTGCTGCAAGAGGTCCTAGCCTGATGGAGCTGCTGAATAAGAGACGTGTAGCCAGAACCAAGTTCACGAAGGTGTCGAAACTTGTCAGTAGTGCATGTGATGCTGCTGATGCAACCAACGAGGAGTCAGGTCACGAGGACCTGAAGTTCAAAACGGAGGTGACTAAAGCAGTCAGTATGCTAACCGAGCTCAAAAACTTGTATTCGCAGTTATGGGATACGCAGGATGAGATAGACTACCACGAGGACAATACAGAACGTATGAATAAGCTTTCACGAGACGAGACTAAATGAGAATCGGAGTGTGAGGATAAATACGTAACGTCGTATTACGATACTGTGGCTCGTATTGAACAGCTGGAGAAACTGGCAAGCCAACAAGTATCTGATAATAAGTCGGATCGGCGATCACGCCATTCGAACGAGTCGCTTTCGCCAGAGGTGTTCGCCGAGTGTTTGAAAAAAGCATTCGAACCTGTCGTAGCTAATAGTGGTGGTGGATCTGGTATTACTAGCGATCAACTTTCGGAGATCATAGAGAAAACGAATCAGAAGAAGCATAAGATTAAGATTCCTTCCTTTAATGGTGACGGTGATTCTCAGCTGGACTTCTACGATACATGGAAAGAGCTTGTGGAGTCCGAGATTTCCAAACCCGTCTACACTGGCACTGAGAGAGCTTATTTGATAACTTCACATCTAGAAGGTGACGCGCAAAAACTCTGTGCTGCACTGAAGGATCCGTCGCATACCGATATCCTGAAAACCCTGGATAATAAATATGGAGACGTCGTGGCTAAAATCCAACGAGCGATTACTGGGATTTCGGAGTTACCCGTGGCTCAGAACACTGTGAAGGATCTTGATTCATTGTATTCGGAACTTCTAGCTAGGTGGAACTACGTCTACAAGAGGTGCCCTAATTCGTTGTGCGGTTCATTGAAGGAGAGCAGTTGGATACTCACTGCGTTAGCGCGGCCGAAAGTTCCCAAACCGTTGCTACGTAGCTGGGATTCCGACAGTCTCAAGGACGATAAACGTTTGCGTCGTGAACCATCGGTGTTACCCATTTCATTCGAGACTTTGCTGAGTCAGTCGCATGATGCTCTACAGATTGCGAGGAGATCAGAGGCTTCGAGTACTGGTAAAGCTGAGAAGTCTAGCAACAAAACAGGTAGTTCTGACAAAAAACCGGTTCCTAGTTCGAGCCCTAAGACAACAGGACATGCGCTGAGTACAACGTTCAAGGAGAAATCTGAGGATAAAGTGTGCTGTGTATTTTGTTCAAGTGATAAGCACAGGTCATATCAGTGCAAATCAGTGTTAGCAAAGCCAGTTTCTGAGAGATGTGAGGAGGTTAAGAAGGCAAGAGTTTGTTTCAACTGCCTCTGAGGCAAGCACTTCGCGTATAAGTGCACGTCTAGTGGATGTAAAATCTGTGGTCGCAAACACCACACATTGCTGCATTATGAGTCGAAACCGGAAGGAAAGTCTGAGTCAAATTGGGAAGGTGACTCATCGGAAACCAAAGTACGAGCTAATGCAAACTTGGTGAAGGCAGAACATGATCCAAACAAAAGTGTTCTGTTACAGAGTGCTACGGTGAAAGTCGAGTCTAAATCTCAGGTGTGTCAAGCACGTGTTCTGTTTGACACAGACAGTGGAGTGTCGTTCATTTCCACAAAACTTGCCAAGAGGCTGAATGTGAGCGGACACAAGGTCAATTGTGTGTTTTCTCTAGTCGGGGGAAAAACTTTGGCTTCTAGATGCCCACGAGTTAAATTTACAGTGTCGAGTGCGCTACCTGACTGGCGGGGTGAGGATTTCGAGGTCATTGCTTACGTTATGGACAAACCAGCTGCTGACTTACAACCAGTCAAACAGGACTTAGCTAAACTGCCGTATCTGCAGAACCTACAGTTAGCGGACTCCTACCCCCATGGGAATTGTGAGATTGACATTATTCTTGGTGTTGAGGACTGTATGAGGATCTTAATAGACTCTCGTGTTAAAGGCGAAGCAGGCACTCCGAGTGCACAGCTTAGTCATGTTGGATGGGTGCTGCTCGGCACTTACTCGGATCAGAGCGGTGCAAGCTCTAACGTTGTGACCATGCAAGTTCATCACGTGAGTTTAGTTCCTGACTTGGAGAAATTCTGGGAGCTAGAGCATGTTGGCATCTTGCCAACTGAAGAAAAGACTGAGGTTCTGACTCAGCTTGAAACTGAGGCCGTGCAACAGCACAAGGATAAAACGCATAAACTTGAGAACTGTTATGAGACAGGATTACTGATCAATCCAGAGTACGAGAACAGGAAGTTGAAATCGAACAAGGACATTGCAATGAAAAGGCTAGGGGGTCTTGAGCGAAGGCTTTCTCATGATCCAAAGCTTGCTGAGACTTATGGGCGGTTATAACCGCAAATAAAGGACATCAAAACGAGGACATCGTATATGCAAAACGAGGACATTGTATTTGTTGAACGAAGTCTATGTGATGTAGCGCGATGTCTATGTTACACGGCATAGACAAGAAAGTACATAGAACAAACTCTGTGCACAAAGCACAAAGAGGACAGCGCACACCACAACAAGGACGTTACGAAACGAAGACAGCATGCACCACGAAAAGGACGTTGCGAGACGAAGACAACAGGTGGCGCTCGCGTCACTGTTTTCTCATCGTTGTGAAGTGTTGTTTTTAGCCTGATTTTTTTGGAAAAACCGTGATTTTCCGTTTACTATGTAGGCAAACGGTAAGATGATAGGCCTAGATAGTAGGTAATCGGCATGAATAATATCGCAAACTGTATACTTGAAAAACAACAGCTTCATCAACAGAGCGGTCCAATTCTAGCGAATTTCGGATCTCCCGAATGATTAGATTGACACGATCAGCAAAAAATTCTGCGATTTTTCATGCCGATGACCTACCACCTATCATGGTACTGTATGCCTACGTAGAGAACGGAAATTCACACTTTTTCCCAAAAAAATCAGGCCAAAAATAACACTTCACAACAATGAGAAAACAGCGACGCGAGCGCCACCTGTTGTCTTCGTCTCGCAACGTCCTTTTCGTGGTGCATGCTGTCTTCGTTTCGTAACGTCCTTGTTGTGGTGTGTGCCGTCCTCTTTGTGCTTTGTGCACAGAGTTTATTCTATGTACTTTCTTGTCCATGCCATGTAACATAGACATCGCGCTACATCACATAGACTTCGTTCAACAAATACAATGTCCTCGTTTTGCATATACGATGTCCTCGTTTTGATGTCCTTTATTTGCGGTTATAACCGCCCATAGAGACTTATCGAGAGCAGATCACAGAACTGGTTCAGAAAGGGCGTGCCGAGCTAGTGACAGAGGATAGTGAGCCTGAGAATGGAATAGTGTGGTATCTCCCACACCACCCTGTGATTAAGCATGGCGCACACGAGCGACTAAAATGGGGGCGACTACCGATGCGACTACTAGGTCGCATGCGATAATTACCTTTGAGGTCGATCAGTGATGTCATCCGCGACATCACCCCAGCAAACATCGTTCATCTGGCCCAGATCTACTTTTTCTCTGGCAAGGTCTGGCATCATCTGGCCAGATGATGTACCATCTGACCCAGGTCTGGTTTTTGTCTGGCAAAGATATTTCATGAAATGTTGTATGAAGCCCATTTTTTGTGAAGTTGTTTCCCCGTAATCCTGTAAGGATATTTGGCCTATCTTTGCACCTTGTCCAGGAATTTTTTTATTTCAGGTAAACTCTGATATGGCCTGATCCGGCTCAGACCTGGTAGGATCAAGAATCTGGCCAGGACCTGGCACGGTCATGGCGAAAATTTTTTTACATTAAAACAGGTGATATAGGGATGAAAATTTAGAAATTGCCATTTTCTGCATTTTTACCCAACCAGATGAACTGTCTTTCTGCAATAATGCAGCAGGCTTGTCCAGGTCTGTCCCAGACCTGGCACAATCTGGAGGTCTGGCCTGATCTGGCCCACATCTGGAACAAAACTCTTTTTTTCTCGTCAAAACTGGTGATAATGGGTCGAAGAAGTAATAAGTTTTTCACTCTCTGTACCTAAACAGAAAAATTGTATTTCTCCTACGATGTGCACTAAAGCAGCAGGCTTGTAGTCCAGATCTGTGGCAGAGGTGGTCGGCTCTATACCAGACCTGGCACAATCTGGAGTCTGGCCTAATCTGGCGAACATCTGGAACCAAACTCTTTTTTTTTCTTGACAAAACTGGTGATAATGTGTCGAAAATATGGAATAAGTTTTTCATATACCTGTACCTAATCAGGTAAACTGTATTTATCCCAAGATGTGCACTAAAGCAAAAGGCCTGCAATCCAGATCTTGACATGCTCTGGCCCAGACCTGGGAGAATCTGGATGGCTGGCCTGACATGGGCCGACCGCACAGAAAGTCCAGTGGTGCTTTCAGTGCATATCAGCGGTTTAGTTAATGGGAAAATGCCCTATAACTTATTGCCAATAGGCGCCAGCAGCACTATCGGACTTACTGTGCAGTCGACCCAGGCCTATCTGAAAAGTCAAGTACTTTTAACACTAATCTTAATAAATATTTGTAGAATAAGAAATGTGGTGTATAAAAACTATAAGAAAGTTGCTCCCTCCTATACCAACAAGGTAACAACATAAATTTGTAAAATAAACCTCGCTCATTATTTTTGTGTGTGTCAAAGTTTTCAGAAATGAGGCTTCATTGCACCACGCATATCATAAACTTTGTTTGAATTGAATACCCTTTCTCTCAAATATTGTGTATCAATGGTAACTTAAAAGTTACGGCTTACTCAGCCAAACAGAGTCCCTTGATCAGGGTTTTTTTTGATCGACAGGAGTCTCCCACTCCTGCCAAGGCAGGGTTTCTGCCTTGTTCCTTTTCCACCATTCAGTGGTGGAAAAGCAGCGAGGTAAAAACCAAGCTTACAAATATAGTGTGGCCTACATTAACATGGTGACTGATGACCGGTACCCAAAATCAGGACCCCCCCCCCCAGATCCGACAAGCCTATACTAACGGATCTGTACCAGATTACCCCCACGGATCTGAACCAGACTCTGCCTACAGATCTGGGCCAGACATGTTTCCCAGATCTGGGGACAGGTCTGGCCATGTTTGCACTTGCGGGGCTGACCCAGATCAAGATGCCAGATCAGTACCAGACCAGGATACCCTGTCGAAGCAGATCAGAACCAGATCTGGGCCAGACAGACACTGCTAGCTGGGACTGATCTCCCAGTGAAGCATTTGTCGCAAACGAGTAAAAAAAAACTTAAAAAACTAAAAATATGTTCAGTCGCTCCTGTAGTCGCAAGGCTAGAAAATCGCCTAGAAAATCGCTCGTGTACGCCATGCTTTAGAGATGACAAGACAACGTCGAAAGTTCGCATAGTGTTTGATGGCTCTGCCAAAGGGCCAGAGAATGTGTCATTCAACGATACCTTGCTATCAGGACCTGCGAGACAACCTGATTTGTTGAGCATATTACTGCGCTTCAGGGAACATCAGATCGCTATTGTTGCTGATATAGAGAAAATGTTTCTGAACATTAAGATCACTGAGACTGAGCGTGATATGCAGAGATTCTTATGGAGAGACTTGGACAGTTCTAAACCGCCTCTCATCTTTAGGCTAACGGGTGTTACTTTCGGGTTAACCTGTTCCCCATTCACAAGCATCCAAACAGTGATGGATCATGTTGAGTCAAAGAAGGATGAGTATCCTGAGGTGGCTAGAGAAATCCAAGAAAACACTTTCGTTGATGATGTGATCAGTGGCAAGGATCAGGTGAAACATGCTGCAGAACTGTCTCGAGACATGAAAGTTGTCATGAAAGATGGAGGATTTCCATTGAGGAAGTTCATTTCAAACGATCCAGAAGCCCTAGTTCACTTGGAGCCTGAGGACTTGGCTAGTTTTCATGAGAAAACATTTTCTGAGGAAACGTTCACAACCAAAGCTCTGGGAGTGAAATACGGTCCCAAGGATATTCTTACATTCTCATTTCTTGAGAAAATGGAGATCACTGACTGTGAAACGCGTAGGACTCTCATGTCACAACTGCATCGTGTGTACGATCCAATGGGACTGTTATCGCCATTTGTGGTCCGAGCAAAGCAAATTCTGCAGAGATCTTGGCTGCTAGGGTCAGGGTGGGATGATCCATTACCACCTGAGCTGGCAGAACTTTGGCTTACCTGGAAGGGAGATGTCGAGGTACTCGATGATATCAAAGTGAAGCGTTGTTTCATCCCGTCGGATTTCGAGGATCCCGTAGTTACCCTACATGGCTTCGGGGATGCCTGCGAAGCGTCCTATGGAGGAGTGATTTATGCTCGCGTAGAGGATTCTACAACTGATCGTGTAGCAGTGGCTATACTCTGTTCCAAAACTCGTGTCGTTCCTATCAAAACCAAACGGACTTTACCCGAGCTCGAGCTTATGGCAAGCTTGATTACTGCACGTTTGATCGTTTACGTCAAGTCGTGTCTGAGGATTCCGATCACGTCATTGCATTGCTGGACAGACTCTAGAGTAACTCTTGAGTGGATCAGAAAACCAGCTCATTGTTGGCAGACATTCGTGTCTAATCGTGTATCTGAAATCCAGCGTTTGGTCTCACCGAGTCAGTGGAGTTACAATCCAGGAAAATATAATCCTGCTGATATTTGTTCGCGTGGTTGTTCAGCCAAAGTGCTTGTTGAGAGTGAACTCTGGTGGCAAGGGCCGAAATTTCTGCGTGAGGACCCCTCTCTGTGGCCGGAGCAGCCTCCAGTCACAGAGGAAGCTGTCAAGCTTGCTGAGAGTAGATTGAAGCCTAAACCCTTCCCCATGTGTCATGCTGAGGTTGAGAGTAATGAGGGTGTGGGTGCGGGAGAGTATGTGCAGAAATTTGGACTCTTCACCAAGTTCATTCATGTGATGGCTCGTGTTAGGAGTTGGGCCAAAATCTATCGTGCTAGACATCCCCAACCTGTGAATGAGGGGAGTTCTGTGAGTGGTGATGATTCTGTGAATGTGAATTCTGGAAATTCTGATACTGGCAGTCAGAAATCAAATTCTGACACAACTGGCGGACAGACGGACACGGAGAATGATGTTGTGTGTAAATATGAGAAATTTGTGAATTGTGAAGCCTACAAGGAAGAGATTGAGTTTAAGGAATTGAACCCGAGGCGGAGGACCTCTGTTGAGTATCCCAAACACTCGAGGGTGTTTGGGATACTCAACAGAGGTCCGACGCCGAGGGTTCAATTTCTATTCTAAAACATCTCAAACTAAAGCTAAACCATGAGAATTGGTGCGAATACAAGCCATTTATCACCTACGACCGTCCGGTTGATCCCGGTGTGAAAGAAATGCAAGTCCGCCCGGAACCAAGGTCCCATGGACCTTGGTTCCTTAGGAATTGGGGCCCGTAGGGCCCCCATTCCTTAGGAACCACTGTCCTACCCGGACTTCTGTTCCTGTGTTACCAATCCTATATAAAAGGTATAGGACTCTGATTACTAGGGGACTTAGATTTCTTTTACAACAGTGACAGAAATCAAAGTCCGCCGTAACCGAAGTCCTTCCCCTTTTGTAGGCCTATTAACTGCACAATAGAATCTGTACAGCTCTTTAATAGAACATGCATTCAAATAGCTAAAATAATCGTTCGTCGGTCAGCCGGTCACTCGTGGTGTAGTGGTTCGGGGACCTGCATATAAAGCAAATACTGCGGGTTCGACTCCCTGTCGGGCAACTGTTTTTTTGTTTAAATTTTTTTTCTTGTCATCTTCGATCATTACACAACATTGTCTTTTGGACTTTGATTCCTAATCGTAGGTCTATGGAGTTAGAAAAGCATGTCAGGCGGACTTGCATTCCGAGGAAAGCAGGTCCGGCGGACTTGCGTTCCGAGGAAAGCAGGTCCGGCGG
>NMRB01004155.1:19223-42369 GCA_002633025.1 Notospermus geniculatus
AAGCACATGAACTGGAGACTGGAGAGGGTCTGAGACCTACATAGGCATTGCATTAAAGCATGTTGTTGATTGTATCCTGATCAAGGGTGTTGAAATTCACAGTTATTGTGCTGCTTGCAATCTTCGCATCCTTGAACATATCTGACACAAAGAAGCCACCAGTGCTGGCAGATGCTGGACGGGCAGATGCTAAAGTAGCGGATGTAGAGGGCATGGTAGATGATGAGGATAGCTTTGCAACAATATTAGGCCTAGAGCAAGGGTTCAGAAGTTTTGACAGTTGTTGTCGCTTTTCATCGGATGGTCCAGACACATATGACATTACGCTCTGCGGGTGTTCGTACGATAACTCGAAATTATTATTAACGATGCTGGGACGACGATGTTCTGTGATTTAATCATCTTTATTTTCACCTGGCTGCCTGCCTGGCGTGAAGCAAATTACGACAACAACAACATCTCCGCGTCTGCCGCGGAGGATGACAACCAACTGTCGCTGCGGCAGGGAGAATCTCCCGAACATCCTCCCCTTCTTGATATTACGAAGGAAGTATCAATTAAAAGACTAGTCCAAAATCTTTAATCTAACGTTAGTTCGACAGTTTGACACTAGATGTCAGTTCTGTTGCTGCAAGTCCAAAGATACCTGAACACATTATTTAACTTCCAGAAATAGGTCAATCCAATGAATGAGTATTTCCATGGGTTTTTCCCGTATGAGTGAATACACTAACGACAATGCGTTGGGCTCAGAATCGGAGCTGGCGCTCAAATTAAGTTGCAAAACTTTTGAGCAAACTTTACGCGCGCGCGGCTTCAAGTGCACTTTAAAGCCAGTGACTAAAAACGAAATTCGTGGCAACTTGACGATGAGGACAAACACCGCATTCTTTGCTCTCCGCATTGGACACACTTCACTGAAATCCTGCGTCCGAATTTCCTCCGATAATTGAATTATCCAACTTTAACGAATATTAGATACCACATGTGTCATCCTTACATGTAAACGAATGAAAATTGCATCGTTAGAAAGTTGAGGTCATTCAGTGAGTCTGAGCCTAAGGTTACCGAATCCCCAATTAACCCCTTCACTGTTGGAACGCTTAACCCGCCAGAGTTCTCTGGTAAGAAGCATTGCAATTGCACAACCAATTTTCTGAAGTTTAACTATACAACTCATAGAATGTCTCAAAGTTCAAAGATGCGCTTTTCATCTTCACTTATGACTATTTTCCTTGTGTAATTCAGACTTATGCATATTTCTGTTCCTGAATAAATCGACAAAACATCCGAATCGTTCCAAGTCTGCATTCCAGTCCTTGATCCGAAAATTACATTGGAAAGTCCTTCCTCTGCTGATTGTTTCGGTAATACACGATAAATGTCGTTATTTAAATGTGGTTAATTCCCGATTATCCCTGATTATCCACGTTACGCAACGATTTCCACTAGTCCTGATCGTTGTACTTTTCGAGTAGGCATAACTTTGCTACTGGCCTTTTCATCCGTTTCTTCCCTACTTGGAGAGTGACTACGCGAACTCTACCATCTTTTCCTGGATGTATCTCCTCGATCCTCCCAAGTGGCAACTGACCACGGGGTGTGTCTGTCGAGACTACCACGACAACGTCACCAACTCCAAGATTTTCTCGATCCTTGGTCCAGTTTTTCCGAGCGCTCAATGAAGGCAACCATTCCGTCATCCATCTATGCCAGAAGTGTCGCACAAGCTCTTGTACCCTCCGCCATCTTCGTCTGGGGTTGAACTCAGTTGTATCCACGCTCTCTGGGGCAAAACGTCCACCCATCTGACCATGCAAAAAATGATTTGGCGTGAGTGGAACTACATCCAATGGACTGCTCGATTGCTACGTCAGTGGTCTCGAGTTGATTAACCCTTCTGCACGGACGACTGCGCTTTGGAATTCTTCATCCGTTACATCCGCATTGCCCAAAATGGCATAGATGGCTTTTTTCGCCGCCTTGATCATGATCTCGTGGACTCCGCTGACGTGTGGCGCCAGTGGTGGTTGAAAATGCCACGTAACTCCGTAACTGGCCGTCACGTTCTGAATCTTCTCCTGGTCCAAGCGCCTGAGTGACTCTAATTCGCTCCCCCCGCTAATGAAATTACTGCCGTTATCCGATGGGACATCCTGTGGCATTCCTCTGCGTGACGCCATTCGGAAGAATGCGTTTAAGAAGCTATCAGTGTCGAGACTGTAGGAAACCTCTAGATGTACTCCACGTGTCGCAAGGCATGTAAAGAGACAGAGGTACCTTTTCAGTCGTGTCTTTCCTCGGCCTTGTTTGACAATAAACGGCCCACCGTAGTCGATCGATGTCTCATTGAACGCTCTCATTGACTTTCGTGTCCTCAATTCCGGTAACGGTGCCATTATTTGCGATGCCGGCATAACCTTTCTCCTCCTGCAATGCGTACAACTGCGTTCCACTTCACGGATGATTTCTCTAGCTGCTATCACCCAGTACTGTGAAGAAAGCTGAGTTAGTGTGTGGTTGGTTCCTCCATGTCTTAATTCTTCGTGACAGTTCTTCACGATTAGACGGGTTATTAGGTGCGACCTTGGTAGAATCACTGGGTAGCGAGTTTCCCATGGCAGGAACTTTGCATACTGAAGTCGGCCATCACACCTCATCACTCCACTTTCATCCAGCAACGGTTTCAACGGCCTCAACTTGGAACCCGCAGGTACGTCCTTCCCGGCTTTAATCGCCTTGATTTCGTCAGCAAACGTCTCTTGTTGAGCTAACTTTATGAAGTGCATTTCTGCCTCTTGCAATTCGTCTGGCTGTAATGCTCCCCTTCGTCGGAGTTCTGATGGTAATTGACAGTTCTGAATGAACCTCATCACCCGGGCTGTTACACGCAACAGTCTCTTCCAGTTGGAGTGATGTTCTGGGTTCAACCGATCCTCTGGCGGTGCAATGGTGACAAGTGTGGTTTCTGCATCCTGAGTTTGCTGAAACTGTTTCTTTAGCTCCGAATTCGCCTCCTTGGTTCTCACAGCCTCCATCATGGTCTCAATCTTGTTTTCTGGCCATTCTCCCGGTTCCAATGACAGAAATGCTGGACCTGTCCACCATATTTCGTCGTTCCTCAGCTGTTCCACCGTCATTCCACGTGACAAACGATCCGCCGGATTCTCCCGTGTTGGAATATACCTCCATTGACTTGGATTGGTTAGTCGTTGGATCTCACCGACTCTGTTCGAGACGGACGGTTTAAAGTTCCGACTCCGTCCTCTGATCCAAAACAACACGTCTGTGCTATCGCTCCAAAATGTACAACTTTGCATCCCAATCTGTAGTGCATTTCCGACTTTCTCTGCCAACCTCAATCCAACCATTGCGCCCATTAACTCCAGTCTTGGTATGCTTATGGAATGTAATGGTGCAACCTTCGACTTTGCTGCTACAAGACGACAAACGACATGTCCTTCATCGTTGACGAATCGCGAGTAGATGGCGCCACCATAGGCCTCCTGTGAGGCATCCACATAGATATGAAATGTCAGATCCCCAGATGGCGCTGTCCTCAGACCTCTCGGTATTTTGATCTCTTGTAGGCTCTCAAGTTCTGCAAACCATTCTCTAGCTTTCGCGGACAGTTTCTCCGGTAATTCTTCATCCCAATCGACTGCACTTGCCCATATTTCCTGTAGCAGAATTCTTGCCCGGACAATATATGGCGCTATGAGTCCTAGAGGCTCAAACAGCGTTGCTGTTTTCCTTAGGAATTCTCGTTTCGTCAGCAGCTCTACTTCTGGTTGGTTAATCTGGAACTTGAAGCAATCTTCGTCGGGCGACCATAACAATCCCAACGTCTTCACTGCTGGCAAATGTCCTTTATCGATATCGACCTCACTGGCACAATCTACTGCTGGAATTTGTTTCATGACCTCAACTGAGTTAGAAAGCCATTTTCTAGCATGCATCCCAGCTAAGGCCCATAGCTCCGAGAGCTGCTTCTGTAGTTCCATAGCTGTCTCTGTATCTTTCACCGACGGCATACTGTCATCCATGTATGTACTTTTCTTTACCGCTTCTGCCGCTAAAGGATATTCTGCTTCATGCCGTTCTGCGTTCTGCTGTGATATGAAGTGCGCTAAGAATGGCGACGAGTTCACTCCAAAGATGACCCGATCAAACTCATAAATGTCCGGTGCCCTTTCGTTATTCATTCCCCTCCAGAGGAAGCGATGAAACGGTTTGTCCTCCGGTTTCAACTTGATTTGTAGGTACATTTCAGATATATCGCATACCAATGCAACCGGATTTTCACGGAACCTCACCAACACATCGAAGATTTCATTCTGGAGTTTGGGACCCTGATGTATGGCATCGTTTAGGCACATTCCATCAGCTTTTGCGGCGGCATCAAACACCAGCCGAGTCTTGGTTGTGGTCCGCTCAGGTCGCAAAACAGGAAAGTGCGGTAGATACCAAACCTCTGATGGCTCTTCCTCATCTTCTGGGACCTTACGTATGTATCCTTTGCTCAGGTACTTGTCTATGACCTCTTGATAAGCTTGAGCGATTTCCGGTGACCTCATCAATCTTCTTTCCGTATTTTCCAGCCTCTTCATCGCCACTTTAAAGCTATCCTTCTGAGAGAGTTCTGCCTTTTCTGCTTTCCACGGAATTCCAACGGCATATCTACCATTTTCATATAAGAGCGAATTTGTAGCTGTCTCCAAGGCTTCTTTTTCTGCTGGCTTTACAATCTGAGTGACCGCTGGCTCTTCATATTCCCAATATTTCCTAACGAGATTTCCCAAACTACTGTTGTTATCACTTGAGTAGTAAGCGAAGTGAGACTGGTATCCCTCTGATTGACAAGATGTAGCCCCAACACACGTCCATCCTAATGGCGTCAATCGTGCTACTGGTTCACCCGGGTTGCCCTTGATGTCTTGAATGGAACATATCAAGTCTGCCTGGTCTGCACCAATCAACAAATCCATTGTAGGCCGCGATCCTACTTTGGGAAAGTTGATGTTCTCAAGTTGACTCCACTTGTGTTTCTGTTGATCCCAATTCATCACCTGCATATTTCCTGTCACTTTCTCTGTGGTATATGCCGATGCCCTTCTTGTTGTCTTACCATCCAAACTGGTGATACGGAACTCCACGACTGATGTGTTCAACACCTCTTGCTTGTCATTCAACACACTCACTGTAATCTGCTCGCTAGTTCCTTCCAACCCCAACTCCGCTGCGACATCGCTATTCACGTAAGATCTGCTGCTGGCGTCATCCAATAACGCGTTTACTATCACCCTGGATGTTCCATTCGCTAAATAAACTGGGATGGTTCTAAGGGCAACAAACTCTTTGGGCGAGCTGCACGAGGGTGTTCCGTTTCTAGTGACGTGAGTCCTTTCCTGCCTTTCTTTTGACTCACCCGGAGACGAATTTTGAGTGCTTTTGTTTTCTGCTCCCGTGGATTTCGTGTTACCCGTGTCCGATTCTGTGCTTCTCTCTTTATCCTTGTGAAGCAGACGATGATGCGTTGCCCTACAGCCGTTTATTCCGCAGGTACGACTTTTTCCACAATTTGTTCCACTGTGACGCAGTCCTAAACAACGGTAACAGGCTCTCCTACTTTTGGCTATCTCCCATTTCTTGTCCACTGGCATATCTCGAAATGTCTGGCATGCCCACAGCCCATGATATCCTCCATCACTACATACCGAACACTGCTCACCCCTGCAGTATCTATCCACAGAAGGTGGGGCAGCTGGTGCAGGTGGCTTACCTCCGTGACCTGTGTTATCTTTCTGACTTTGTGTGTTTTTCTCCTCTGAGTAGAATGTCCTTGTACCTGCTCCCGAACTACTCTCTTTGACCTTGACCTTTTGACTCTTCTGGTTCTTGCCACTAGGGTTCTCTTTCTTGCTGTTCCCTCGATCAATCCCTTTTACCGTCTCCGCCGCTGCTATCTGGTACTGTGCTTCTTCATTCACAAAACTTCGCAATGTTTCAACTGACTCCGTGGCGTGAGTTTCCTGTACCCAGCGTTGGTAGCGTACTAACAGGGACTCACTGAGCTTTTTTTGGATTGCGAAATAGAGCGATCCGCCTCCCATCTCCTGTTGCAGTCCCCCGTCACAGAGGTTCACGACCAAAACATCCAAGAGTTCGGCGAACTTCTCAAGATCGTGTGCATTGCCGTCTCTCACTGGCTTAAAACTCTCTAAATCATCGAATTTCAGTGCGATCTGTCTCCGTTGACCCCCGTATTTCCTTTCCAATCTGACTAATGCTGCATCGTAGGCCGCTGCTGAGTGACCCAGTCCATCAATAACATGCAGTGCCTCACCCTGCAGACATTCTCTCAATCGTAACAGTTTGTATTCCGGTGTAGAAAGGGTTTTATCTACACATGCCATAAAGGCCGCCTTCCATCCTTGGTATTGACGCTTATCTCCCTGAAATCTCGGTACCTTAACCCTTGACAGATGCCGTGTCGGATCGAATATTGTCGATTGTTGCAATTCTGATGTATTACCTTTAGGTTCCTGAGGGGTCTGAGGAATCTGTGGCTGCGAATCAAGCTTTGGCTGTGGCAGAGTTCTCGGTTCTAATTTCCACTTTGGGGTACTGGCGGCTCCTGGCTCAGGTATGTCATCTGGAATCAGCGTGGTAACCCCACGTGACTCTGTTTCTCTATCGGTATCCCTGGTTCCACGAGCTCCACCCGATTCTCCCTCCTGAGTGGGTTCCCTGGCATTCTCGTTACTATCCTGTGTTTCGACATTTCCCGTCTCCTCGACCTTTGGCTCTGATTCTTGTGCTGCACCTTCTATCTTCTTTCTTTCGATTCCGATTCTGGTGTTGTACCTTCTGTCCTTCTATCAGGCTGCTGTGACGACGCTGTTGACAGCTGCTTCTTACGATTTCTCGGTTCTGCTATAGTTTGCTCCAATTCTTTTATTTCTTGATCCATATCAGCGATTTCTTGTCGAATTGTTTCGATACTCTGGTCGACTTCACCCGCTCCCACTATGCCTGTGGCCCCTTCAGCCTGGTCTGTCTGGACATCTCTAGTGGCCTGTTCACGGGCACCGACCTCACTAACCTGCCTTAAAAACGAATTGAACACGCCGTCCATAGTGGTGAAGTCCTCTTCCATGGTCAAACATTCCCCTAACGTATCGTCTCGCTTATCATAATCCTCCAATTTCTCATATTCATCCATCAGCTGTGCAAGAACTTCCATCGCATTGTCATACGCTTCTGTAAATACCTCGAACAGTTATATCTTCTTAATTCGTTCTGCTTCCTTATCCTCTAACAAAATCAACAACTTTGCCTTCTGTCTGGTGTAGTTCCGTTTAAGAGTGGCCTTTTTCTTCTTTAAGTTTGTTATTGGATCCATTGTTTTTATTCGACTGCACGCCGCGCACTCTATCGGACACTACATGCACTACTGGGTCTGCATGCTCTACTAGGTCTTCATGCACTACTTCATGCACTACTGTGTCTGCACCCCGATGTACACAACGATACAGTCTATGCACAGCCGCATATACACCTCGTGGTTGCCGTTTTTGCGATTAATCTTACCGTCGTTTCTGGCGATTTTTTTGACATTACAAGTCTCTTTGCGTCAGTTTCTCTCGATATAACTACGCTCTGCTACCAGCAATGTTCGTACGATAACTCGAAATTATTATTAACGATGCTGGGACGACGATGTTCTGTGATTTAATCATCTTTATTTTCACCTGGCTGCCTGCCTGGCGTGAAGCAAATTACGACAACAACAACATCTCCGCGTCTGCCGCGGAGGATGACGACCAACTGTCGCTGCGGCAGGGAGAATCTCCCGAACAGCGGGTTCGTATGACCTGTGATGGACATGATGTCTTCTGTTGCAACACCGGCATGATGAAGTTGTGTGGCTACAGTGGCTCTTATACAGTGGTTAGTGTATACCTTCGACAATGCAGCCTTCTTACTCAGTTCTGACATCAGATTATTTAGCCTGTTAGGGCCCAATGGGGCATTCTTATACCACACGTCGTCACCACTTAGAACGTACATTCTTGGGTATTGGAAGAGGGCTTTGCAAGAGGGGTTTAACTTTGAAATGTACTTTTTCACCAAGCTGAAAGGGCAGTTTTCCTCAAGCGTTTCATCCTGATAGATCCGACAGTCCTTCAGCTTTTCCCTGGGATCGACACCTAAGTGGTTTTTGTCGGCCTCATTGTAGCTGAGAGTCAGATAGGCCTGGCCATCTCCATCGACCTTCTCTATGATGTTGTCCTTATCGAGGGCTCTGAGGCCCTCGCGACCTCGGCGACCAAATTGTTTCATCACTAAAAACCAAACGCGATGAAGAAGCCCCCATGGCGTATTGGGGTTCATCTCTTCTGAATTGAATAACTTCATTTCATCCTCTTTTGTTAGAGGAACTTTGTGTTGAGTATGGTCTCCCTTCTCCCGTCTGTTCATTTTCACCTTTCCAAGGAACGCGTTCTTGCTGATCAAAAACTCTCGGTCATTGATGATGTCAAAGGTCTTGTTGTACGGATCTTCCCGTAGATGGCGATTTATGGCTGCACGAATGTTGACGTAACTTGATTTGGAGTACACCTCCCCTTCTGTGGTGCGAACCTCGGTGTAAAACTGCCGTAGGAGATCGTTCAACTCCCTTGCCTCAAGGTCCTCAAAGTTTGGCGACTTGTTCCGCGCAACCAACCAGTCTGTAAAGAAAAAAATGTGAAAAATACTCAACAAACTCATTAAGTAATGATTGTAGGCTTTCTATGGCTATGGAGTAGCGATGGGGCTCACCCATCAGTACCCTCAGATCAAAACTCTCATATTTGACCTGTTGACCTAGATTTCGCTGCAGCAACACTGCGATGCACGTCATTTCATACATGTGTGGACGTCAGACGTGCTGGATGCGATGAATTGGTCCTCCGTTTGTTGCCGGCTTGCTCATCTGAATACAACTACGTGATGTAATCAACGAATCATTTATTTATTTACAGATTAATTCTACGATACAAAGTTCACATGTTGATACAATGGCCGACTTCCGGAACTCTCCCGGTTTACCACCAAGTTACCAGGTGGCAGCACTAAACAGTCTGCTACACTCCCCCTCCCTGGAGACAACATGGGGTTGAAGCCAGACAGATCCATACCAATGACAAATGACAGTCCAATGAAAACACATGTTGGCTCACAGTATTCGAGCTAAAATATAGATCCACAGGGTAAACAGCAGTTCTTCTGATGAAACACTCATTACTAGCCAGAATCACCAGACAATGTCCAACAGTCCAAAGAAATCCACATAAGGAGACTTCCGCAACACACACATGAAAACAAGTTAAAGAGCACACAAATCAGCTCACGGTAACATCACATACCTCAAAGCACATGACTTGAAAAGAAAAAAAAATACTGACACAAGAGTACCCTTTACCTATTACACCAGTAACAGTATGCAGCAATGAAATACTAATGATACTTATCAAACCCAAAATAGCACAAAATGCCAGTCCAAGTTACCCTCACTGACCAAATATCAACCATACTGACAATGAAATTACACGGCATCATCAGCACACAAATCAGTCCTAAGCAAGTTAGTCACCAGTATGGGCCAATTTCAAACGATCCATATGCACAGTCTGCAATTTACCCCTCTTAGCAGAAACAACAAAATTAACAGGGGATGTCTGACGCACAATGAGATAAGGTCCTTCCCACCGTGGCGCAAGTTTAGCACAGAAATGCTTAGACGCATCAGATTGCGGATGAGTCTTAATCCAAACTTTCTTTCCCAGCTGGAATTCCTCTCCAGATCTACGGCGCTTATCATACTCCTGTTTAGATGCAGCAGCTGCTTTCTCAGAAGCTGCTTTCACAGTTGCCCAAGTAACATTGTCCTCATCCGAATGCCAAGTGTTAGATAACTTAGAGTTCAACTGTCTTCCCAGCATAACCTCAGCTGGAGTCCTCGCAATGGTATCATGGTGAGCAGAATTAAGTGCGTACTGAAATTCTGCCACATTAGCGTCCCATGACTGATGATCATTTCCAACATTAGCCTGCAACATAGCTTTCAGATTTCTGTTTACACGCTCAACCCAATTCGCTTGGGCATGGTATGGGGTAATTCTGACATGATTCACACCCCACTCCTGATTCAACTTCTTCATGACTTTACTTGTGAACTGAGACCCATTATCAGACAATAGTCTCTCTGGAGGACCAAATCTAGAATACAGTTTATTCAACACAGCCGACACCGATCTACCAGTCGCTTTACGCAAAACCTCAAGTTCGACCCACTTAAAAAAAATGGTCAACAACCGCCAACAAATGTTCACTCCTCCTTCCATGACTCGGTGGCAGTGGTCCCATAAGATCTACACCAACAATCTGCCACGGTCTCTCAGATACAGTAGACATCATGAAACCAGCAGGCTTTCTGTACTCAGGCTTCGTCTTCTGACAAATCTCACAGTCTCTAACAAATTTCTGGACATCCCTAACCATGCCTTTCCACCATAGTTTCTCCTGTTTCAACCTAGCTACAGTCTTATCTTTACCAAAATGACCAGAAACCGGTTTACAATGAAGTTCTGCAAGTACAGCCTTCCTAACTGATGTTGGCACTACAATATCAGAGTCACGCACTAATAATCCATTTCTGACCTGGAAATACTGAGCTGTACGTTCAATCTTCGCAGCTTTGACGACATTAGTAGGCTTCTCACCGGTTTGGATATACCGGATCACATCTCCAATGCTATCTTCCTTCGACTCTTCATCTTTCAACTGTTCCAATGTAGGCAAGTCCTTCCTCTGAGAATTTCCATCACCAGCAGTAACTATCCGCTGAGTGACGCAGGCATCACAGACATACTCCGGCATTTCCTCAGCTCTCCTACGAGATAGACCGACACACTTCTGGTGATACCACTTATCACATCCATCACATTGTATCCAAAATGCTTTCAATGTTATCCCTGGACAATCCTGCTTCTCACATTTAGAAACATCAGTCACAGTTGCCACACGACCTACAGGAGCCCTTGACAGTGCATCTGGCACTGCATGTAATTTCCCTGGGCGGTAGACTATGTGAATCCTAAAGTCATGCAATCTCAATACCCACCGCGCCAAACGACCTGACAGCTTAGCCTTCCGGAATAACCAAGTCAGGGCCTGATGGTCCGTAACAACTTCAGTCTCTCTCCCTTCAACGAAATGTCTCCACTTTTCTAAGGCCCATATCACAGCCAAACATTCTTTTTCCGTAGTTGTATAGTTCCTCTCCTGCTGTGACAAACACCTGCTAGCATAGGCAATCGTATGGTTCCCTTGCAGTAACACAGCGCCTATACCGTAATCACTAGCATCCGTATGCAATGAGAAGTTCTGATTCAGATCTGGGAATGCTAATACCACTGGCTCACTAGTTAAGACAGCGTTGATCTCCTCAAATGCACTTTGACATGTACCAGTCCATATCCATTTCTTATCCTTCCGCTTCAGCTCAAACAACGGTGGGGCCATCCCGGCCAAGTTTGGAATAAACTTTCCATACCATCCTACTAATCCCAAAAAGCGATCAAGCTCCTTCCTGTTCTGTGGAACCGGAAACTTCAGAATAGCTTCCACCTTATCAGGGTCGGCATGCAAACCATCCGCCGACAAGACATGTCCCAAACACTTCGCAGTTTCTTGCATGAATCAGTTTCTTGCATGAATTGACACTTTTTTTACATTAGCAGTTAGTCCAGCCGATCTCAGCCTATCCAATACCAAACGTAAGTCACGTAGATGTTGTTCCGGGGTATCAGAAAATACAACAATGTCATCGAAATATACGAAGCAGATTACACCATCTAAGTCCACCAAAACAGCCTCCATTAGTCGCTGGAATGTGGCAGGCCCATTGATCACTCCCATAGGACACACGTTCCATTCAAACAAACCGAATTCACAAGAAAACGCAGATTTGCACCGATCCTCTGGTGCAAGCTTAACCTGATGGTATCCACTTTTAAGGTCAATGGTTGAGAAAACACGAGCTCCATGCAATGACTGCAGAATAGAATCAATCGACCGCATAGGATATGCATCCTGCCTGGTAACTGAATTTAAGCGACGATAATCACAACACAGACGGTAGCGTGGTGGTTCATTACCAACAGTCTTCTTGGGTACCATCACCACAGGTGACGACCATGGTGAGTTGGAGGGGCTAATTTTACCCGCCGCCAACAGTTCATCTAAAGCCGCGTTCACACCTAAAACGCTTTCGTACCGTTTTCCGTAGATCGTTCCAGGGAAAACGCTCCGTCTCCCAACGGTAAAAATGCGCGCATTCACACTAGTTTATATTGTTCTATCCCGAACGATAGGCCTATAAGCGTTCAGACACCAAACGTTTTAACGAAGTCATCTACAGGAGCGAGTTGAAACTGGAAAGATCGCGTCAAGGTCATCCCCCTCCAGCTGCCCCTCAATGTCCTCATCCCTCCATATTTCCACAAGTGCCAACTGTTCATTTGGACTTCAGGCGAGTCCTTAATTAGGCCCCTAACGTTCACAACTTCATGGCCATTGTGAAAAAAAAATGACAAGCAAAAACAATGAAATATCACGAAAATTGATGAGAAATCATGAACCAGTAAACATGATTGTGGACATGGATGAAACAGGAAGAAAGTAGCGATGAGGGAGGGTAACGCGGGGTTCGTATTTCCAACAACGAATCGGACCCAGTCAGAGCATAACGTCAATGAACTGGAATCAACTTCATTTTGCTTTTTAAATGCAAGAATGATAAGTTAGAATGAAAAAAATACAAATAAAAATATAAGGCAGATTTACGATTTAATGTTATATTTTGTTAGGACTCTGATACAAGGTAGACCAGTTCATCCTTGCCGTCTACACTCCCGTGCTGCATCGACGGCAATCACTGTAGCGCCACGGCCATATCGCATCCGCGAGTTGATGCGTTTTCGCTATAACGATATAAGCGTTCAGACGCACAACTTGGGCGTTGGGGCTATAACGTTATAACTAAAACAGTTGGGAAAACGCTAAAATTGGCGTTTTTGTCCGAACGTTTTGAAAGCGTTATAAAAACTCTTGTGTCTGAACAGCTGAATCGTTATAAAAGCTAAAACTGTTTCCCGAACGTTATAAGGCTCTAGTGTGAACGCGGCTTAACTGTTCGCGTAGTGATTCCTTCTTTGCAGGAGGCAAACGATAAGTAGGCGACTTAAACGGTGTTGCCTCGCCAGTGTCTATACGGTGTTCAGTCATATCCGTACTCCCAATTTCATCAGACAATACAGTAGTCCCATACTCCTCCAGAAGCTCTCCCAGCTTCTCAAGATGCTCAACAGTCACTAAGTTTCCATGCCTAATCCTCTTGTGAGACTTGGGATCAAACTTCTTGGACCAGTGTCCCGCTGTTGGCTTCACACCTGAATCCGGTGCAGTATCCATATCCACATCATCCTGAGAACTGGTGAACTCCTCATCCACGGCAGTCTGACTCTGAGAAGGGGTGAGCTTCTCACCAGAAGTAGTTGACGATGATGACGACGACTGTTCGGTGACTTCAACATCACTGGGCGGTGATGCCAGTTTCCGACGGGGTAGTGGCACAGGGCGTTGACTCCTGCGCGGCGCTGGTACTGGTGGCGTAGGCTTCACACCAGGGCTTTGGTTCCTGTGTGGCTTCCCACCAGACTCGTGCTCTGTGGTGACGACAGATTCCTCGGCTGTTGACGCGACATCACTTGGGGTAGATGTCAACTTGACGTTGCTTGACGATGACAGATCGACATCATTGACAGAAGCTTTGACATCACTTTGGGTAGATGTCGGCTTCCCACCAGGTGGCGATGTTGGCTTCGCACCAGGTTGTTGCGACCTCAGTGACTCCTCATCGCCAACATCACGGCTAGGCATCCGCTTTCCACCAGGTGGCCATGGTTCCTCTACTAGCGGCCACTTAATGATTGGCTCATCTCCTTGGACCCAATATGCTCCCTGTCTGTAATCAAACAACAAGTTCCATTCCTTGATGGCATCAACTCCTAGAATAATACCACTTGTCAACGAATCAACAACTTGGAAAACCCAAGGCCGAGTTATCCCACACACAGACACAGAGGGTACCTCAACAGAACCACAGGTGGCCCTCTCTGTCTTGTCCGCCATTATGAAAACTTGGTTATCAGTCCATTCGGTTCAAGTCCTAAACTATTGCAAAGGTCCCAACTAATCATCGAAAAGCTTGCCCCACTATCAGGAAATGCTATCATTGACTGTCCTTCAAGTGTCACCTCAACTAAAGTTCCATTAGATTCTACTGACTCACGCTTCCTAAGTTCAACGAATGCAGATTTCTGGGTTGGAGCCGCGTCCTTGCCAGTTGCGGGGCTAGGCTTCGCATTCTTGGTACACTTAAAAGCTTTGTGTCCCACCTCACCGCATTTAAAGCAAGTGACATCAGGGTTTCCCTTATGACCAGAGTTGAACGATGGTTTCCCATTTGCAGACGGTTTTCCACTTGGAATGGCTTCCCACCATTGGGCTTCACACCATTCTCGGCTGGTTTGATGAACGGCTTACCACTGGGTTTCTTTGGTCGCTCTTTCTGCTCGTTGGTTGACGCTCGGAGCGCTTTCCTGTTGGATATGATTTCATCAGCCAGGTGTGCCAAGTCGATGACATTCAACTTTGACGCTGACGAGTCCATCAACCGCAGTCGCAGAGCTTCATCCTTGACTGTAGACACAAACTGATCCACAAGAATCTTATCAAGTAACGATACCGTTTCCGCCATAGCAGCAAAAGTATCCGTGAGCGTCATCCATCGTTTAAGATACGAAGTTAGACGATACGCCAAATCCGTGAATGATTCCTCAGTCCTCTTGTTCGCGTTCCGAAATTTCATTCGATATGCCTCCGGTGTTAGCTGATAACGATCCAGAATCGCGGTTTTAACCTTGTCATACGATTTCCTATCCTCGGCACTAAGATTACTCACGGCAAGCTGTGCTTTGCCCGAAAGATACTGTTCCAGTACAATCGAATACTTCTCCTTCTTGATCTCATTCCCTTCAGCTAACCTCTCGAACGTTTCCAGGAAGCACAAGATGTCGTCCTCACTACCTATCTTCGAGAAACCACGAATCCTCGGTATCCCTGATCCTGAACCTGAACTGCCTGCTGTTCCTGACCCAGTCGTATGTGTTCCGATCCTGTCCATGGCATCCCGAAATGACACCATCAGCTCCTCGGTCTGATCTCGATGCTCTCTTTGCATTTTGTCGATGACTCGGACTACGTCAACTGTGGTCGCGGGGCCGACCGTACCTCCAGCATCATCCACGATGTGAGGCAATGCAACCAACGCATCAATCCGCTCCTCCTTCGTTCGCACCGTTTTCGTGTCTATCCGATTCCATTTGCACAAGTCCTCGATATATTCGGCTACGAAGCGTTCCAAATATGCCTTTCGTTCCGCCATGGTTACAGCAGTGCTACACAGCGTCAGTACCAGTAACAGTGTCACAGGCCAGTTCAATATCATGATGTACAGCACAATGTCAATGCATTACACCAAGTGAAGCCATGCAGCCCGCGTGGCCGGCGCCATCTTGGGTCTCGCTTCACATCTCCACGGACCATTCTTACCATCAAAGTTCATCAAAATGTTCGTTTCCGTGCCTCCTATATATAACAGGAGGCCCCACGTTGGGCGCCAATGTTGCCGGCTTGCTCATCTGAATACAACTACGTGATGTAATCAACGAATCATTTATTTATTTACAGATTAATTCTACGATACAAAGTTCACATGTTGATACAATGGCCGACTTCCGGAACTCTCCCGGTTTACCACCAAGTTACCAGGTGGCAGCACTAAACAGTCTGCTACACGTTCGGGACGATCTATGGATTTAAATACTAGTTTCTGGATATTCATTGATTAAAACAGATACTAAGGACATGGGATGGAGTGCTAAGGTGGGTGTTTTTATGTTTAATGTTGATTTTGATGGGTTTTTTTTGCTCCAGAGTGACCAGACTCCAGAAATCATCGGGATGTTTTGATTTTCTCGGGGCCGTGATTTTGTCAATAGGGGCCTATTTCTGCGTGAAATGTTCAAAATAGGCCTACGCAATAAAAGAAACTCACCTTTTAGGATCTTTATAGCCTATTTGGTCTGATATTTTGTGTTTTTTTCGTATTTCGCCTTCTGAATTTGGGCCTGTTCCTCTTCCGACACCTTGGCGAATCTTTGCACTTTTGCAGTTGAAGTCGAACCTGGAGGGGGCGGTGCCGGCCCTGGCTGGATCTCTGGCTCATCAATCACTTCAACATCATCTTCTTCGCTCGAAAATGTTGCCTGTGCCTCAAATTCACGATATTCCCTATCTTCCTCCGGTGTAAGGCAATCAGTTATGCCCAAACCGGGGATAACATAGGACCAACGGGAGCGTGACATCTCTGTTGATTTTTGTTTACTTTTCGTCTGCTTTCTCCACATTATTCCACGTTTTAGTGCAACCCAAGAAAACTCTGTACCGTATCCAAAACACTCTGTGCAAAAAAACCGGCCAATGCATTTTCCATTACAACATTGATTTCACAGTACACAGATGTTTTAGAATCTGGATCAAGTGGTCTCAGAATGTTGCATTTTCTGGAGATATTCAATCATTGAGAGAAACCAATGCTTTTCCTGAGACCAGCAAATTGCGCTCCCTAGATCCATACTTGGATACTAAGGGTATCTTGAGAGTGGGTGGTAGAGTTCAAAGGGCTCTGCTTCCTGATGAGTCTGTACATCCAATCATTCGGCCATCTCACAACAGTTTTGTAAAGAAGCTCATTCTTTATGAGCACGTCATGAATGTTCATGCTGGAGCAGTTCAGACTCTGAGCAATCTGAGATACAGATACTGGATTGTGCACACTCGTCGGGAGGTTAGACGTGTCATTCATTCCTGTATTAAATGCAGACAACCAACTCAGCTTGGCCAAAAGATGGGTCAATTACCTGTTGAGCGTGTTAGTGTTTCCAGGACCTTTGCTCATACCGGTTGTGATTTTGCCGGTCCTCTGTACATTCGTACTATTGCTACTGATGAAAAAGTGTACATTGCTTTGTTCACTTGCTTGTCCTCTCGGGCAGTGCATTTAGAAGTTGTTGAAGGTCTGGGTGCTGAACCTTTTCTGAGGGCCTTAGAGAGAATGATGAACAGGAGAGGTCGATGTGCTATTATCATTTCTGATAATGCTCTTGCATTCAAGAAGTCTGATGATATTCTTTGTAAACTGTTCAAGGATCCTAAAACTAGGAAAGCCATTCAAGATGGCATGAGTGTTCGGGGTATTGAGTGGCGATTCATCACTGAGAGGGCTCCATGGCAAGGGGGTTGTTATGAAAGACTAGTGAAGAGTGTGAAAATTCCTTTGCGTAAGATCTTGGGCAAGGCTAAATTGAGCCTTATTGAGCTACAAACTGTGTTGACAGAGATTGAGGCAATGATTAATTCTAGACCTCTCACTGATGTATCTGCTGACAAAGAGGATGCTTCACCTCTTACCCCATCTCATTTGTTAGTTGGTCATAACTTACAAGTTATGCCTGAGGTTGATTCTCATACTGTGCAAACTACTCTGGGTCGAAAATGGCAGTACAGGCAAAGATTGTCGAAAATGTTCTGGAATAGGTGGTTGAGAGAGTATTTGCCAACTTTGATTCCGTACAAGAAGTGGTTCGAGAAACAGAAAAATGTGCAAGTTGACCAATTGGTTCTCATTGGTGATGAGAAGATGAGGAGACAACAATTGCCTATGGGTAGAATTGTTTCAGTGCGACATGGTCGTGATGGTTTAGTAAGGTCAGTGTTGGTGAAAACTGCGAAAGGAACAATGAGGAGACCAGTTCAGAAGTTGTATCAATTGGAGTGTTTTGATGAAAAGATTGACAATGGTAACTAAGATTTTGATCGAAGTATTTTGAGTGTAGTCTTGAGAGCGGTTCTAACATGTAGAAGTAGTGGGATATTTGAGACAGTGACTTTGTAGTGTTTCTTTTCAAGTGTTGTACCGGTAGTTGTGTAATGTGTGATGTGAAAATTCCAGTCAACTGAATTTTCAGAGGGGAGGATGTTCTGTCCTCAGAGACAGTGTAATGAAACGTTTTGTTTGTGTGGTGTACTATAGGTGGCAGCACCTAGCTGTTGCTCTCTCGCCTACGCAGCTGTCAACCATGAAACTTTTTTGATATTTGTACTGTAATTATTCAAGCCAATGATTCTGATTCTGCAAATAAATCAAGTCGAATCTACCCTACATACAGTCCGAAGAGTGAGAACACAGCTTTCCGACTCCGACTCCGATTTCAACTACGCTATGGACATCCTTGACGCAATGATCCCGGAACCCGCCGACAGGCGGCAGTACACGACGAAGGCCTTTATGGATCGCTGCTGATATTTTTATAGTGTAGGTGATTTTCGGGTTTGTAGCTCATAGGCGTTCGTTTGGTACCAAGGGGTTGAAGTTGCTCGTTGTTATGGCTGTCCATCAATAGATAATTGGGAAAGATGTAGATAGTGACTCATACTGTGGAGAAAGCGATGTTTGATTTAAAGATATTTGGGTGTTTTTGGAGATGCACAAGTATTGTTGACGTACCGGTAACGATATGCAACCGCCTGTTGCAAGCGCTGTACTGGTCTGCGTCGTGTACGGCAGTGAAGTGTGCATTGTGTCAGGCGGTTGGACAGCACAAGTTTTCGTGACGTCATGGGTTTCAGCCGCCGGCTTATGATGTACACGTTGCTTCGGGAAGTACAGTGCAGAAATGAATGCAAAAAGTCAGGCGATTCAACAGCTAATATTTTGATGACATAGTTGGAACAAATCTATATGCCCATTGCGTATGGTTGGCCTCTGCGGTGGGAGAGTGCAGTGTGTGTGTTGGAGAGTGGGAGAATTGCCAAAGAGGTCACGTCGAGTGCGATTTTGTTTGTTTTTTAATGTACTTTTGTTTTCGGGACGCAAGTTCCTATGCTGCGTGCGGCTTCCAGTCGGTTGTGTGTTTTTGTGTAGGCCACATGCATGCATGTTGCTCTAGGCCTATTGCAAACAGAGGGTGAAAAGAAGAGGGAAAGAAGATTATGGTGTGAGAAGAACATCATGGACTAGGCCTAGGCCTACCGATACACCCTTATTTTACGGCTTCCAGTCGGTTGTGTTTTTTTTCGTGGGCCACTATTGCTCTATTCCAAACAGAGGGGAAAGACACCAACACTCTGTGAGAGGATGCATTGGCCATACGTGGACAATGCATCCTCTCACCAACCACCCATTCTGCCACTTAGTTACCATCCACATTGACCACAACCATTCCACCTTGGCGGCAGAGTCGGTTGGCGTTCGCCTGTCACTGTAGCTAGGCCTACTTTCACCGCCTTTAGTTCTTCAGGGGCATGCCCTATTACCTTCCGTTTTCAGTTATAACTTTATCACTCATTGTTGCACAAAACAACCATCTATTCAGAAACAAATCCTCTAAAATCTATCCCTACCCCCACCCTGGTTCCGTTAACTCTGGATAAAAACGATGCGATAGAAGTTTTCAATGGGGCTATCCAGGGAAAACTAAACCTCCAGATGGCTCTGCTGTACTATAAGTCCAAGTGTCACTGTTTGCAACATGGCAGAGTATGGAAAGTGGACTTTTCAGAAACTTAAAAATGAGTTATCAAACAGAGGAGCGTCACTTACAGGCTGAAACAGGCAGAAAAAGTGATCTAATCATTTTCAACCTCAGCTGCCTCCATCATTAACGTAATCATCATATCAGACTTGATATTTTGTCCATCACTCTTTTAGTGATTGCACAAATCGGCTCCTATAACCAGTTAACACCCAGAGCAATAGAAACAAGTTCTACCCTTAGGTTTTTATACCCTAGAAATCAAATGAGCTGATTATTTTTGATCTGAGAAGTTTGGGTCATGGTGATATTGACGTTCGATATCACGAATTTTGATATTTTGAGATTACTTGCCACACTGTCAACTGATCAACATGAAACAAGTTTAAATTCATGCCTGCTTATCCAAGGACAGGACTGTGGTAAAATTCTCAGCCTCCTGTGTCGGGGTGATTGCGATATCATGAGATTTTGATATTTTAAAACTTGATAATTTTTAATATCTCTGCCCGTGGTTGAGGTAGAGACATGATATCACCCACACTTAGGTTATTGAGCATGCCCATTTCGATTATGCAATGACCTTGATGATCAGGTCAAGGTCAAAGTTGATAAATTCAAATGTCTCTGTCTGTGGTAGCAGTGGAGGTTTGATAAAACCCATATTTAAGTTATTTAGGATGCCAATTTCGATTATGTATAATAACCCTGATGATCATACGTCAAGGTCAAGGTCAGAGGTCAAGGTCAAACTTCCCAAAGAACTGATAAACAATGAAACTCACTGAACAGAAAGTGGATAGTATAACTTATAGTACAGTAGAGACCCCTATTATCGAGCGATTGAAGTATATTCTGGATAGCCCCATTCGTCAAACACCATAAATTGAAGGCAGAAAATTTGGTCGTATAAATCGGAAGTGCAAATATTGAAGTCGTAATCCTAGTCGTTACGACTTTGAGACACAACCATGGCGACTACAATATTTGCGATTTATGCGCACTTCCGAATACGAGTGAAATTATTCTGTCACAAAGTTGTGGCATTTTACGATTTGCAAACGTCTATCAAATCGTTTTTATCAAGAATGTCCACAGCGGACTGCAATCCATTCTCGTAGTTGAAGTCGGAGGCGGAGTCGAAAAGCTACGCATCCTCTCTACCTTTTCATAGGCGGATCCTTAGAACCCTGGTTATTCCATGAGCCAATCAATGCCCTGCTGTCCACCATGACATCAAGCCTGTGGTTACCAATTTCATGAGAGATCGACTGGAGCGCTTTTAACAAGGCGTCGGCCTCCTTGATGTGGATTGGCCTGTCATCTGCGCTCTCCCAAAAATCTGTTATTAACAAACTGCCAGTGCTCGATTTCCTTCCTCAAAGCAGGGTACATTATTCGGATGACTGCTGTTTCTCTGGAAATCATTTTCCAGGAAAGGTTTCTCCAAAAATCGGACAAATCGACTATAGCAGCTGCAGTGCTTAGAGCATGCGTAACTCCAAACACCTCCATGCGAAGAATAAACGCTCTTGCGCAACTTGCATCAGAGAATAACCTTGCTGACGTGATGTAGGAGACCCCAAGGCATGGCGGAGCTCGGGTCACTTTTCGCAGGATATGCCGCGCAATCATTATACTGTATCTGATGTGTTTAGTGGCCGCGGCCGGGAAGACCGTCGTGCCTAGATTTTCTAATTACACACGTTCACGACAAGTTATAAAATGTGACCCCGCTGTGGTGAATGAAACGCAATCCTACCAGGGTCAATGTTCGACAACAACTTCGGCATGGAGAACTGAAGGGAAAATGACATACCGAGTTCATTGAAACAAGATTTATTGAAGTTTGACCCTGAAGCACGCAGTTCATCGCGTTTCATTTATAAGAAAACTCGACATGGGACGTCTGACCAATGTGGTTATGTAAAGTTAGGCTTCAATGGCATTTTTTACGCCTATGCGCTCTATTTGGTGGCCGGGAACGTGCATAAGTAGAAAATCTAGGCACGACGATCTTCCCGGCCGCGGCCACTAAACACATCGGATACAGTATTTTGCGCAGATCATCCTTTTTTTGCACGGCAGTTTGCTACGCCGCGCAAACTCCTTCAGCTGAGTACTCAAATACGACGTACTAGTATTCAGGAATATCACTTGAATGCTACATGGACCCCACAGATGATCGCAGCACTGTGTCTAGTTTCTTAGAATTTGTACAGGTACACAAGTCCGGTCCGGTGTGCCAGAGGAGAAAGTCCTAGGAATGCATGTCCGCCAAACAATATCCTGCTATTGTATGGCTATGTCTTACTGGTCATGGTCTCAATAGCCACATATCCTATAATCCCTCGTTGAACAATAATTCCGGACCTTGATTCCAGGCGACTTCGATCCCTGTAACACTGGAATTGACAGGCTACCGTCTTTGCCATTCCACTTCCGCGGCGCAACTCTCCGTTCTGTAAAGTTATTGTATAGAGGCTATGCACTGACGTCATCAAATGACGTCATCAATGGGTATGACGCCACGCTGGATGGAACTGCGCAGGTAAAAACCGTCAAAAGCGCTGCGCAGTTCCATCCAACATGGCGTCACGCAGGCTGATGACGTCACGTGCATAGCCTCTATTGCATTGTATTTTATTGGAATGCACAGTAGCGCCGCGGAAGTGGAGCGGCACAGACGGGAACCAGTCTATGCCCCGGTCAGATTGTAATGGCCCTGTCACACCTTGACGATTTAGCCAGCGTATGCCAACGTATGAAAAATTTGGTTATGGCCCTGTAACACCTTGACGATTTAGCCAGCGTATGCCCGACGTGATCATTTTGATGCCATACGTTGAACTAGCGACGTTTTATTCAATTTTGGGCGTATACATAGCGTATTCATAACGAGTTCGACGTATACATAACGTATTAGTAACTTATATAGAACGTTTCGACAACTTATAGATAACTTATACCAACAAATGCGTAGCGTGTTGCCGGCGTTCACAACGTATGCCCAACGCGATTCTAACTTGTGCATAGCGCACGGCAGCGTATTGCCAACGATCACGTGTCGTAGCCTTTAAAAAGACTTTGTGTGATCATGTATGAGCACATGATGTATGATCACACACTGCACAAAAGTATTGCAACATCAGGCCTTGTCTTTTGAAAAGCGCAGGCGAGTGATAAATTGCTCACCTACTTCATCCCAGGCGAGTGATTTTCAGTGAAATGGATGAAATTAGGGCTACATACACTGTAAACTGCCCTTTCTGAGGTGAGCCTTTCTCTTCTAAAGTGAGTGGAAAACCACTCACCTAAAATCCATTTTAGGCGAGCTATGGTGTGGGCGAGTGATCGCTCGCCTTAAAAGACAAGGCCTG
>NMRB01004156.1:0-17827 GCA_002633025.1 Notospermus geniculatus
CAGAAGGGGCAAAGAGCATTACGAGGAGTAAGGTACCATGCCGTTCTGAGTTCATCCATGCAGTAAGTGAGATAGCCATGCAGGGCGTTATCGCGGCGGGCATCGAGGAGGTCAGTGGGCGTGGTATCGTAAGCAAGCGCAATTCGCTGAAGAGCATATTCTGCCTGAGGATGGTGTGCTGGAAAGGTAAAGAGGAGCTTTTCGATGAGATAGTTAGAGCCAGCGGGTGTCGGGAAAGGACAGAGAATATCCAGGAGATAGCGGGGAGTCAGTAAGGCGTGCAACAAGGAGGGTGGTCGGAACGGGATCTTGGAGAGTACGGTGCCAGCGATAGAGAGGCTCAAGTGCACGGGGGTAGGTAAAGGGCTCGGACGGGAATAGGTGAAAGTGAAGGATATTCGTTAGTAGGTCCATGAGGATGGGATAGGGAACCAAAGGCTCCCACAGAATAGGAAGGGTGATATCGAGCCCTGGGGACAAACGCAAAAATAAATCACGGGACAAAGCCGGAAGAACGAAGAAAATATAGAGCAGCTGCTGCTGAGTTACAGCCCACTCGTGGTATCGGCCCACATAACGATGGACAAACATTTGGAGATTACGAGTAACATGTTGGGGCATGAGCCGAATACTAGGCCAAAAGGCATCCATGAGAAAAACTTGGGTTAGCACATCCCGGTGGGATTGTGCAACGGGGTTCCACCCCGACAAACCGCCAATAACAGCGTCACGTATGACGAGGAATAAGACAAATATGGACGGCCAATCCAATGGGGACGGGGCAGAACAGAAATAATCGGCCGTGAGATGCCCAACTGGACGGGCAAGCATCTCAGACCAATATGGAAGAAAGTTCGGCGGGGTCAAGATAGGGGGATTAATAAGGCGCTGCATGACTGGCAGGATGTTGCAAGCAAGAGGGGCAATAATATAGTTCAAAGTGCTGACGCAACATATCCGCACAAACCCGAGGGAGGCGGCACGTCAGCACCAAGAATACAGATAAAATAGGAATATGTAAGAGAGCCGCCCGGAACGCGGCATAGTTGGGGGATAAAGGGGTATGGTATTGTATAAGTTCCCGTGTCAGCCGATCCAGGACGAGGAATTTTAAATTCGGGACAACCTGGAAGGACAGGAAAGGAGAATAGAGAGTATACAAAAATTGATCACTCTTCAGGAGAGTGGGGGAGGCCGGAATCGGACTCTGAGTCGGACGAATCCGATGAGTCCGATCCGGCAAAAGCAGCCGCCACGGCAAGAACGAGAGGGATATCATGATCGGAACCACCACCCCAATCCGACTCCTCCGAGGGAGACTCAGGCATGTCAGGGGAATCAGGCAGGGGCGGCCGTTCCGCATTACAGAGGGGGCAGCTGCCAAAATAAGATAAGGTATAAGGGGTCATGCAAGCGGTATGACAGAGGTGGTTACAAAAAATAATGCCAGACACCTCTGGATTAGTATAGCTCCTATGGGGAAAACTAGCCGTGGGGGGTAGAGGGTCATTACAGAAGGGGCAAAGAGCATTACGAGGAGTAAGGTACCATGCCGTTCTGAGTTCATCCATGCAGTAAGTGAGATAGCCATGCAGGGCGTTATCGCGGCGGGCATCGAGGAGGTCAGTGGGCGTGGTATCGTAAGCAAGCGCAATTCGCTGAAGAGCATATTCTGCCTGAGGATGGTGTGCTGGAAAGGTAAAGAGGAGCTTTTCGATGAGATAGTTAGAGCCAGCGGGTGTCGGGAAAGGACAGAGAATATCCAGGAGATAGCGGGAGTCAGTAAGGCGTGCAACAAGGAGGGTGGTCGGAACGGGATCTTGGAGAGTACGGTGCCAGCGATAGAGAGGCTCAAGTGCAGGGGGGTAGGTAAAGGGCTCGGACGGGAATAGGTGAAAGTGAAGGATATTCGTTAGTAGGTCCATGAGGATGGGATAGGGAACCAAAGGCTCCCACAGAATAGGAAGGGTGATATCGAGCCCTGGGGACAAACGCAAAAATAAATCACGGGACAAAGCCGGAAGAACGAAGAAAATATAGAGCAGCTGCTGCTGAGTTACAGCCCACTCGTGGTATCGGCCCACATCATGAGCGGACCGAATACGGAACGGTATCTAGAAAGAAAAGCAGAACCAATCAATATGACCTGCAGGAGTATACTTAAAGGGGTAGAGGGGTTATTGGTCTATATTCAATGCCGAACGACGAGCGGTGGGCAAAGAAACGTCGGTATCCGGTCACTCCACGTTAGATTCGATGTCATCAGACGATGCGACGGGATCAGGAGAAACAACGCCGGGAGTCCCAGGTGGCAGCGGGCATGGAGGTAAGGGAGTGGAAGTTAGGAGAGGTTGAGGCAGGGAATGCCTGCGTGGCCTGGAACTACGAGGGATATCATATGGGGGTGGATTTAAAGATGCTGTCTGGGGACGTAAGGCTTCCATCGGGAGATAAGTATGTGCGGTGGGTCGACGTACGGGTTCTGCAAAGGTAATTTGTTCATTGGATATGGGGCGAATATCAGGGTCCGCCGTTGCACCGCGGCTAGAAGTAGGGGGAGTTTGAGCATAAGGTGTAGGCGTGTCTGCGGGACCCTGTCCTGGTTCGTTTCTTGGGGGCAACCTAGGGGCGTTAGCCAACCGGGCATTATTTAAAGGAATATAAATATCCTGGATACGTAAATACAATACGTAAATACGTATACAATACAGTACAATACAGTATACAATACAGTATGATTGGCAAGAGCGAAGATTATCAATAATATCAATAATAATATCAATAATATCAATAATGGGTTGATATAGTAGAGTGTGATGGAGGAATAAGCCCAAGGGTAAACATCTCTTGACGGGTCCAAAAACTCCAAGCAAAATTCACCCGAGCCGTAGGGAGGAGTTGTGACAGGACAGAGCGATATTGTAAGCTGTGCTGCAAAGGTACCTCAAATAAATAAACCATACACCCGGCGGACCAATCATCAGCAATAAGTTCCAGGTAAACAGAGACCTTACGGTCGACATAATGCACAGCATGGACAGCATGACCTGTCCTGATACAGTACACTAGCCTTTTTATAATCGCGTATAATACAACACCGACAATCAAAGCAAACAGAAAATGCTGTAACGACACCGATGGTTTCTGCATGATAGGTGGAGTAATCGTAATAGGGGCATCATCGAGACCAAATTGATCCAGAAAAGTTTTAGTATCCATGGGAGGCTCGAAAATAGACGGGGGTGGGGGCGTAACAAACGTGTCATCAATAGAATGATCATCAACTGGATGAGCTGACGCACTACTGCGTAACAACAAAAGGGATGCCCATATCATCCGAACTTTATATAACAAATAAATAACCGCCAAGACAGTAAGTACCTCCAATGCATAAAATACCAAACTTAAAATTGAACCGTACCAGGGTGCAGGCGGGGGAACGTGCACAGCGTCTGCCTTATCCAACAAATAGTCAACCTTCGAAGCATATGCCTGCGAGTTTGCCCGCGTCTTTTTCGCTAAATGTTTGAAATTCATACTAAAGCGATGCTCATTTGCTACTGATTTGTTTAACGTGGCCTCTGCTACCTTTAATTCTGGCACATTATACTGCGGTTTGAAAGGTAGCGTGGAATCTGCTAAAAGGTTCTTAACCGCAGGGTCATCGCTAAACGTGTGTAAAACAGGTAAATTAAAACAATAAAAGAGTGTGATGAATGACGGGATCAGCAGCATGTGCACAATCACTCAATTTAGGTGGGATAAGTCTTGCGCCATTTCTGAGAAATATCGAGAACCCTCTGATACTGCCAAATAGTCCGGAAGATTGGCAACCATCGTGCTGTTGTTAAGCAAGGGTTGCGTTGAGGGGCAATGCAACTGAAAACACCTTGTATACCTTAAAAGTCGACTCCAAGTTTTTCAGTGGTACAAGTAATTTCACCGCGATGAACATGTTTTTGCGATACTGAGAAAATGTAATCAAATCATCCTGCTGGTAATAGAAATTCACCTCACTATGGCTTAAAGCGAAAGTGGGATGCACCTTTTGAAGCTTCACCTGCACCGTATGTATCATTTCCTGAACCAATTTTACAGGAACTATATCAACACTCAGCCGACCTTGTAACAACGTTTCAACACCGGGGAGCCATTGATTGGATAAAGACAGCAATTCAGTCACCATCATGTTGGAGGTCACAACATTTTTAACCAAAGCGAGAAGAGCCTGTAATTCCACAGTTAGTTTTGTCAAGTTATAAGATGCCACTTCCTGTAATTTGTAAATCTTCCGCAACATGCGGTGATCTGCGTCAAGAGCAGTTGAAAATGATTGAAATCTTTGGTCTGTAGCATTTGCAAAAGACGACAACTGGTTTGCCAGTTCCAATTCACCTTCTTGCAGTTTTCGAGCCCCGAAGATGATTTTATTGACCTTTGAATTTAGTTTGTCTATTTCCTCCTGGTCAGGGACCCAAGAATTGAGGACACCCATGTCCCCAGAACGTTATATCCAGCACGTTTTACCCGAGTGGCATTAGTTACTTTATTTATCTGAGCTGGAATCAGTTTCCGCACAGTTTTTATATTATCTCGTATTCTTGCTAACGTACCAGATAGTTCCTTATTTAAATTTTGAATGATTGTGTCGTAAGCCCCACACATTGCTGGGTCCAGCCACGTCAGTTTCAAACAGTTAGGAGTTGGTATGAGTTTTGCATAGGAGTCATAGTTAGGCAATTGAATTGATAACAAATGCGTCCATTGGGAATATCCCGCATCCATTTGGCCATACAATTGGGTGGTTTGCTGTTCTGTACAGCTGGCATAGCTCCTTGACGACAGCTGAGGCAAAATTGGTTCAACCACGCCTCCCACGACTCTTTCTTAGGATCTTTGAATGGAGGTAACTTTGGGACCCTTGAATGTGTGCCCTTCCTGTGGTTAGCCTTTCTCAACTGCCCTGTTCCCTGATCATCACTGTTGGACCCGGACGAATTCGAGCACCAACGATCTAAAAGATGTGCCTACACAGGTAATTGCCCAGCACCATGATCAGCATCTACAGGTATATGACCAGCACCATGGCCATTTGTATGTTTGCCAGCTGAAGCTGTTCCTCACCTGCCTTCAATGGGGCTATCCAGAATATACTTCAACCACTTGATAATAGAGGTCTCTACTGTACTATAAGTTATACTATCCACTTTCTGTTCAGTGAGTTTCATTGTTCATCAGTTCTTTGGAAAGTTTGCCCTTGATCTCTGACCTTGACCTTGACCTATGATCATCAGGGTTATTACATAATCGAAATTGGCATCCTAAATAACTTAAATATGGGTTTTATCAAACCTCCACTGCTACCACAGACAGAGACATTTGAAATTATCAAGTTTGACCTTGACCTGATCATCGAGATCATTGCATAATCGAAATGGGCATCAGTGTTCTCCAACTTCTCTGACATTTGGTGTGGCGGTATTTGGGCGCCAGCAGCCCCCCAGAAAAATTTTGGTGTAAGTTGGGCTGAGATACGATTTCCTGCGTTGTGGCGAACGAAAAACACAGTCCAATTTTGCGAGAAATCATTTTCATAGGCCAGAAAACCGCCGAATCCCAACGATCTCAGTGGCAGCATCGTGCCAATCTTCGAGAATGTCGTATGCATGCAGTTCTGCTGTATGGTTGCTTTCAGACAGAGCATAACTGGGGAGTTAAGTTTACTTTTGACAGCTGTGGAGGGAGATTTTTGGTGTGGCGGCAGATTTTTTTGGTGTGGCAGGGAAGGTCTGTTCCAGCGTTTAGGTTGGCGGCCAGAAAATTTGGTGTGGTGGTGTGTACCCGTGGTATAGGAGTTGGAGAACACTGGGGCTGCTCAATAACCTAAGTGTGGGTGATATCATGTCTCTATCTCAACCACGGGCAGAGATATTGCAAATTATCAACTTTGAAAATATCAAAATCTCATGATATCTCAATCACCCGGACACATGAGGCTGAGAATTTTACCACAGTCCTGTCCTTGGATAAGCAGGCATGAATTTAGACTTGTTTCATGTTGATCAGTTGACAGTGTGGCAAGTAATCTCAAAATATCAAATTTCGTGATATCGAACGTCGATATCACCATGACCCAAACTTCTCAAATCAAAAATAATCAGCTCATTTCATTTCTATGGTATAAAAACCTAAGGGTAGAACTTGTTTCTATTGCTCTAGCTGTTAACTGGTTATAGGAGCCGATTTGTGCCATATATCAAGTCTGATATGATGATTACGTCAATGATGGAGGCATCTGAGGTTGAAAATGATTAGATCACTTTTTCTGCCTGTTTCTGCCTGTAAGTGACGTTCCTCTGTTTGATAACTCATTTTTAAGTTTCTGAACAGTCCACTTTCCATACTCTGCCATGTTGCAAACAGTGACACTAGGACTTATAGTACAGCAGAGCCATCTGGAGGTTTAGTTTTCCCTGGATAGCCCCATTGGCTTATCTCCAGATGGTCCGAGAAGAAGCTGATCATCAGGCTGACATGTGGGTGTATATTATGCTCTGGTTCCCAAGTTATTTCATCATTCGCCCAGAGTATTTTGAACTTTCGATACCCTTTTTCTGGCACCCTGTTATTCTTCTTGCTATAAATATGTCTTGTCCAATAAGGGAACACCCACACACTGCATGTAGAATGCACAGCCGGCACGCTGGAATACGCTTTACTGGTTGAAAATCGTATCGGATGGCAAAGGTATCCTTAATCTTATCCCAGATATCAATCTATTCTTTAGGGAGACTCTGATACCAGGTCAGCAGCAGGTTTGGCTAAGAAACAGTCATGCTCTATGTCGTTGAGGGCGAGTTCGTCAATATCCGGCACAGTGAGTAAGTCCGTGTCCATTTCCACGGACCTCTCTCACTCCAGGTCACAATCATGCTCTTAAGTTATCTAAGCACAGTTGCACATCGTCTTCCAGGGAGACAGGGGCAATATCATCATCGTGATCGACCGTTGCAGGTGAACGAATATCAAACTTCATCCGCTTTGCATGGACTGGGCTAATCTGGGGTGGATTTCCGTTTTTGTCCTTGAATCGATCTTTTAGATGTTTAATTCGTCAAACAATCCTGAGCCAATATACGAGGGAGGGGAATATAGCTAATCACGACAGCTGGTCCTATTACACACGTAGTCAACAGTACCTTGATGGTTTATCTCGAATAACCTTTGAGAACATCCGAATCAGAATCGGAATGGTCCGAACCGGCGAACTCGTGAATGACGGCTTCAGCAAGAGCAACATCGTGTTCACCGTCGGATGAGGAGGAGCCCCAATCCAATACCGCGTCCTGAATAGGGGAAACCAAGGGGGCACATAGGTACTGGGAAACGTAGGTACCTGGGCATTGGGGGGGACACATAGGTACCGGGACACAAAGGTACCAGGAAACAGGTATGACCCCGTTCCCATGCTGTAGTTATACCTGTAGGTGGGCAAGGTAACCTTCAGTTTCATCTTGCAGTTGTTTCATGTTTGAACGATTGATGTCTTGAGCTGGGGTTCTTCCACCTTGAGATAAGGTATCAAAGGCCCACTACAGTTCACCTTCAGCACTTACCTTTCAAAAAGTTCTTGTAATGTTTCCGAGGAAATGATGGCCTGCTCGCAAGATGAGTGAAATATCTTGAAACTGCCCCACACTGCTCCCTCATTGTTGGAGGCTTCTCAATGAAATAGGGCCCATCAGCATCCACGGTGTCATCATCCACACTTAAGCAAGCACCAAGATATTCTCCATAATGTGAGAGGGACTTGGTAGGCCTACGTCTACATGTATTAAATAGGTAGATAAAACTCGTAAAAAGCAGGGGGTTTTGCAGGGGTTTCAGCAGTGAGTTTATCAGGGATCATTATAAATTCCTGCAGGCCTCTAGGCTGCATAAGTAGGCCCTTGCAAGTGCAGGGGTATTGGCAGGGTATAGGCTTTGCAGGGGGTGAAGTATGCAAATGAACCCCTGCAGCGGTACCTGGCAGGGGTCTTTTCAGGGGTATTCAAATGGGTACTAGCATTGGGAGGGGTATTTGCAGGGGTCTTTGGAGGGTTATTTGCATGGGTCTTTGGGAGGTCTTTGCAGGGGTACATGTACATAACTGGGGTTTTTGGAGGGGTCTAGTGTGGGTGGTAGCAGGGTAATCTTTCATCTTTGGGGGGTCTTTGCAGGGGTACATGTACATAACTGGGGTTTTTGGAGGGGTCTAGTGTGGGTGGTAGCAGGGTAATCTTTCATCTGCTCTGTCGTTTGAATCCAAGCTGAGCTACACACTTCTGGCAAGATATGACTCTTTTTCTTTGTTCCATGATCTGCTTCTGTTCTTCTGCTGCATATTGTACTATAAATCATCAGTTCATATCCTCCCCACCCGTTTCGGATCGAGGTGAAGATTTCCGCTCAGTTCACTGCTTCGAGATTGGCCATTGACTGATTTAACAGACGAGAAAGTTGAAGCTAATGTTGGTCTATACTCAAAGAGCTTGTCAACCCTTCTCAAAACTGATGGTTTGATTAATGACAAAGAGGCACCACTGTCAGCCAGTGCACGGTACCCGATAGGTTACACCATACAGTGATACATAAATGTAACTTTCATGATTCGCCTTTTGGAAGGCAACCAGGGGCTCTGGAGCCATAGCTGAGAGCTCAAGGTTAAAATTTTCTCTGTAACTACCCATTCTATTCAATTCATCTTCATTTGGTACAGGGAACCAGTCGTCTTCTTTCCACTGTGGCCAGTGTACATGTACCTGGCCAACATCAACAAAATCTTCGTTCAATTCCAAGGTCATTGGAGATGCACTTACGTCACCTGCCCATGTCATTGATGGACTTGAGTTAACTATGCAACAATACTCATCATCGCCAGCATGCGATGTATGTCTACCCTGAGGTGTCTGAACACCAAGATGAGGCCGTGCCTCATAAATCTTTGTTTCGACAACAGAACAACAATTAATACTATCTTCTACAAACTTAGAGACACCCTGAGGTATCTCTATAATACTTTCACAAGGGCGTGCCTGGTTCCACCTTTTCAACGACTGGGCAAAGCAAAGGAGTAGTCTGAACACATATCAAGTTTGTTACCTGGACAGGAAGATCCGAGCATGATGGAGCATCTTTCTCATGATAGGATCTTCGCTGGTTCACTAAGATTGGGTTACCTGTTTCCAATTGAACATTGTACCCCTGCAAACATACATGACTTAATTCAACATGCCGGTTCCATAATCCACAATCACAAAACATGAATTCACTGCAGACCCCTAGAGACAAAGGAGGGGGAATGAAAAGGCTAGGACTCCCGGAGGGCTTTGGTCGAGCCATGAGTGGGACGAAGCCCACGAGTGGACCAGGTCCAGCAACAGTACAACAAAATTAACTAAGTATAGGGTTAGAAAGTACAGACAGAAGGGCGAGGGAGCAAAAAAGGGGGGTAAGAGCAATAACGAATTAGGAGGAAGGAGAAATTAAAAAGGGTATTGAGCTAGGGAAGGTTGGTGCTGGGCGGCATGGACGAAGGCGCTTTCTTGACTAGGGTTAGGGTCTAGGTGATTATCATGAATGTCTGGGCAGCGATGTATACAGTGACGGCACAAATAGCGATGTACGAACATCTGGAGGCGTCGGGTTACATGTTTTGGCATGAGCCCAATGCTGGGCCACATTTGGTCCATAAGGGATACTTGGGTTAACACGTCCCGGTGACAATGAGCAATGGGATTCCATCCCGACAAACCTCCAGTGACGGCATCGCGGATAACAGTAAATAAAACAAATATAGAGGGCCAATCCAATGGCGATGGAGCAGAGCAAAAATAATCGGCCGTGAGATGCCCAACCGGCCGGGTAAGCATCTCAGACCAGTAAAGGAGGAAATCCGGTGGGGTCAAGATAGGAGGGTTAATAAGGCGCCGTATGACCCAGACCTGATCGTCGACCAAGAGGGGTGCCTGCCTTGGGTTTCTCCATTAGTTGGTTTACTTGTTGGATTTGCTCCATAGTAACTGAAGGCAAAAAGGTAATAGTAAGGGCGTGGTCAAGATCAGCGTTACACCCGAATAACGGCAAAAGTAGATAAAATGTTCAAGAACCCGACAACGGGGGGCTTCCAAACCCACGGTTGAAAATAAAATCGATGGCAAAGTATGGAAATTGAGAAATAGGTTGCAGAAATTACCTTTTGGCAGAGAATATAGAAATTGCAGAAAAAAAAATCACAAATCCTTTCGTAGATTTCAACAAATCGTAGATTCGTAGATGGCAAATTCAACAAAATGGGTCGTAGGAAGCGAGATTTTTGCAAAAAGCAAAAGTACCGACTAACACTTTGCAAGAAAGTAGGAAGGCAGTGAGGGAAGTTGTGAGGGGTGAGGTTTATATACTTTATCCCGTTCCATTGAATCTCCAAAAAAGGATCACAAACGGAACACCGTTTCTAACTGGTCGTTGATGATCGATGGTTTATCTCGAATAACCTTCGGGAACATCCGAATCAGAATCGGAATGGTCCGAACCGGCGAACTCGTGAATGATGGGGAAATCAAGGCGAACTCGTGAATAGGGGAAACCAAGGGGGGAGATGGAGGAGGTTTTTCAGCGCGACAGAGGGGGCAGCCACCAAAATAAGCCAACGTATAAGGGTGCAGGCAAGCAGTATAGCAGAGGTGATGACAAAAATCAATGCCAGATATATCAGGGTTAGTGTACGCCCGATGAGGGAAACTAACAGTGCTAGGGAGAGGTTGGTTACAAAAGGGGTAGAAAGCATTGCAGGGAGTATCATACCATTCTTGGCGGGTTTGCTGCACGCGGTTTCAGCCTTCTGATCTTTTGTTGGTATTCCTACCGTGTACTTAGTAAAGACATTGGTGAGTATGAGGACATTCTCTTTGCCGTCAACTGCTTTCTCTAGAAGGGTGAAATCCATGGCTAGCAGTCCTAGGGGTAAATGTCTGGGAGGCAGATGTCCTGGGGGGCGGGCAAATGTCCTATGGGGGTAAATATCATAGTAATTACATGTATCTTAGTAATTGTGAACCCTTTCACTTAAATTAATCGCCAGAGCTGGCACAGTTCTAACACTCCGAACACAGGTCCATTATAGGTATGGATTTCTGTACCGTTCCTTTACAAGAACTTGGCAGTTTTCAGTTAACCGATACAGCCCACAGTTAGCTGCCCGGGCTCGGATGCGCTGTTGGTAATTGCCCAGGCAAAAGTGTTTTCTTGACTAGGGTTAGGGTCTAGGTGATTATCACGAATATCCGGGCAGCGATGTATACAGTGTCGGCACAGATAGCGATGTACGAACATCTGGAGGCGTCGGGTTACATGTTTTGGCATGAGCCCAATGCTGGGCCACATTTGGTCCATAAGGGATACTTGGGTTAACACGTCCCGGTGACAATGAGCAATGGGATTCCATCCCGACAAACCTCCAGTGACGGCATCGCGGATACATGTAAACAGTAGATAAAACAAATATAGAGGGCCAATCCAATGGCGACGGAGCAGAGCAAAAATAATCGGCCGTGAGATGCCCAACCGGCCGGGTAAGCATCTCAGACCAGTAAGGGAGGAAATCCGGTGGGGTCAAGATAGGAGGGTTAATAAGGCGCCGTATGACCCAGACCTGATCGTCGACCAAGAGGGGTGCCTGCCTTGGGTTTCTCCATTAGTTGGTTTACTTGTTGGATTTGCTCCATAGTAACTGAAGGCAAAAAGGTAATAGTAAGGGCGTGGTCAAGATCAGCGTTACACCCGAATAACGGCAAAAGTAGATAAAATGTTCAAGAACCCGACAACGGGGGGNTATCAAACTTCATCCGCTTTGCATGGACTGGGCTAATCTGGGGTGAATCGGCACGCTTCACCGCCTGGGAAGCACCATCCCCCTGGCGTTCCCCATCCAGCACGCGATGCAGGTATGGTAATTCCGCATTGTAGCAAGGGTCACGAGGCACTTCCTCGTCGATACACACTGGAAGTAGGGTGTTCCAGGGTGATGACGGTCCATATGGCGGCGGACGTATCTCTCTGTCCGCATCTTGCACGTGCAGGGGTATTGGCAAGAGCCTTCGCAGGTGTAATTGCAGGGGGGGGGCTAAGGCTTTGCAGGGGGTGAAGTATGATAATGAACCCCTGCAGCGGTACCTGGCAGGGGTCTTTTCACGGGTATTCAAATGGGTACTAGCATTGGGAGGGGTATTTGCAGGGGTCTTTGGAGGGTTATTTGCATGGGTCTTTGGGGGTTCTTTGCAGGGATACATGTACATAACTGGGGTTTTTGGGGGGTCTAATGTGATTGGTAGCAGGGTAATCTTTCATCTTTGGGGGGTCTTTGCAGGGGTACATGTACATAACTGGGGTTTTTGGAGGGGTCTAGTGTGGGTGGTAGCCGGGTAATCTTTCATCTGCTCTGTCGTTTGAATCCAAGCTGAGCTACACACTTCTGGCAAGATATGACTCTTTTTCTTTGTTCCATGATCTGCTTCTGTTCTTCTGCATATGTACTATGAATCATCAGTTCATATCCTCCCCACCCCTTTCGGATCGAGGTGAAGATTTCCGCTCAGTTCACTGCTTCGAGATTGGCCATTGACAGATTTAACAGACGAGAAAGTTGAAGCGAATGTTGGTCTATACTCAAAGAGCTTGTCAACCCTTCTCAAAACTGATGGTTTGATTAAAGACAAAGAGGCACCACTGTCAGCCAGTGCACGGTAGGTTACACCATACAGTGATACATAAATGTAACTTTCATGATTCGCCTTTTGGAAGGCAACCAGGGGCTCTGGAGCCATAGCTGAGAGCTCAAGGTTAAAATTTTCTCTGTAACTACCCATTCTATTCAATTCATCTTCATTTGGTACAGGGAACCAGTCGTCTTCTTTCCACTGTGGCCAGTGTACCTGGCCAACATCAACAAAATCTTCGTTCAATTCCAAGGTCATTGGAGATGCACTTACTTCACCTGCCCATGTCATTGATGGACTCGAGTTAACTATGCAACAATACTCATCATCGCCAGCATGCGATGTACGTCTACCCTGAGGTGTCTGAACACCAAGATGAGGCCGTGCCTCATAAATCTTTGTTTCGACAACAGAACAGCAATTAATACTAATATCTTCTACAAACTTAGAGACACCCTGAGGTATCTCTATAATACTTTCACAAGGGCGTGCCTTGCATGTTTCTAAAGTTTCCACCTTTTCAATGACTTCAAGTTTGTTACCTGGACAGGAAGATCAAAGCATGGAGCATCTTTCTCATGATAGGATCTTTCGCTGGTTCACTAAGATTGGGTTACCTGTTTCCAATTGGACATTGTACTCCTGCAAACATACATGACTAACATTCTGGTTCCATAATCCACAGTCACAAAACATGAATTCACTGCAGACCCCTAGCTAGAGGCCAAGAGGGGGCAGGGCGGATCAAGCTGGCTTTGGGGCACGTGGGGCAAAAGAGGGCACTTTTATCTGATTCCGCGGGTCGCGCACCGGACATTTTTGTTTCCGACCTTCAGTATGCTGGGTCCGGTATCCTATTGAAAACTTTCATGTGTAATGTACACTCATGGCCAAAAGTAAATGGACAGCAGTTTATCTTGAATATCTCCAAACCAATGGGGCGGAGAAAATTGAATCCGACATATGTAGTAGTAAATTTTCCTGGCTATCTAATGGTATCAGCGTCGAAAAAATCCACTGAAAACCGCATTTGACAGAAGGAATTTTGTAAAGGTATGTTTTTTGCTACTTTTTTATTTGCATGATTTCATTCAAAATTTTTATATCACTGTGTTCCACTCATCGAGGCCTTTCATAATATATCCTGAAATTTCAAATATTCCGTGTAGAAATGTGATTTTGGGGCACTTTTATCAAAATTATGTTGCCCATTCTTGCAACACCTTTGACAGAGCCCCTTGAACCCAATGGTCATGCCGGTAAATAAAAATCAATGGCCATTGAATAGTTTGTGGGATTGACGGGGTGCCAACAGGCTGTGAATTGGTCAACTACCAGGAATCCACTAGGGTTATTTCACTAAAGACGCGCGCTAAGACGTCGCGCGGTAAGACCAACCCTCGTCGACCACCTCATTGAATAGGACAACATTGATTGGCTCTCGCGGACCTAACAATGTCAACGACTCGCCCCACCAGCAGGAACGATCGAGCTGGTCATTCATTGCCATTGTCATCGTAGGCCGGGCGAGTATGGTATTGTTTAGGTCAGCGAGAGCCAATCATGTTTGTCCTATTCAATAAAGTGGTCGAGGAGGGTTGGGCTTACCGCGTTGTGTCAGCGCGCGCGTCTTTTTATCTACTGAATTGACGCAGCCTGTTATGGAAATTGACGCTGCATGACCAACGCGACCTTCAGCCACAACTGGGTTTCTTTATTCATTGTGAACGAGAGAAATGACAATGCTTAGTTTTCATTCACCACCACAACTCACAATAGTGCAAAGGCCTGTGTCAAAGGTGTTGCACGCGTGGCCAAAAATATTTGGATAAAAGTGCCCCAAAATCACATTTCTACACGGAATGTTTGAAATTTCAGGATATTTTGTGAAAGGCCTCGATGAGTAGAACACAGTGATATAAAAATTTTGAATGAAATCGTGCAAATAAAAAAGTAGCAAAAAACATGTCTTTACAAAATTCCTTCTGTCCAATGCGGTTTTCAGCGGATTTTTTCGACGCTGATACCATTGGATAGCCAGGAAAATTTACCACTACATATTGTACGGGTCTTTCAACAAAAAGGTCACCACCGTGTACGTGTCGTGGTTGATATTGGGGTATGATGGGTTGTGAAGGGTGGTGAAACTGGGGAAACTCCACGCTTTTAACCTAAGTTCCTACGGCATCTTCTTCGTACGTCAGGGCAGTTCTTGTAACAAAGTATAGGCGGCAATACCTATACGGGTTGCTTGTAGACGGGGAACGTATCAAAGTCCTAGTATGTTGCTATGCTTTCCTCGTAAAGAAATATCGTTGTCGTACCTGTGATGGGGACCGTCTCAACAGCAGATTACTCACAATCTGTTAAAACAGTTCCGATAGGTTTCCTCTTAGCTTTTCTCCGGATCACCTGTCCGATACCTGAGCCGATGACGGAGAGTCCTGACAGCAAAACAGTGTTAGTTCGTGCAAAGACAGAGTGGTTTCTGCGATGGAATAACCGGGATACTCACGAATAACCGAGAAATCTTTGTAAATTAGGACAGCTCTGGGGGGAGCACTAGCTTGACAAGTTTGAGGTCTCGCGGGTTATCTTACCACGATCAGAAACCACGTGGAGTGTTGTTAAAGCCTATCTAACTTCACACAGTAATAAACTCAAGAATGTATTTCCGTTTTTGTCCCTGTGTGGATCTTCTAGATGTTTAATTTGTAAAACAATCCTGAGCCGATGTACCAGGAAGGGGAGTATACTCACGACAGGTGTGCCTATTACAAACGTGGTAAACAGCTACAAACGTAGTGAACCGAAGCCTAGACTTGAATGGCCGAATTATAACAGTTGTACAATAACTCTTTCGTAGTCTACACACGATTCCCGTAATCTCGAATATAACAAGTCCTGAAGTATAACAAACTGTCCCACTTCCCTGCACACCGTGCAGCTTGAATTCCGGCCGAAAGTGCGGCACATGTAACAGACTGTAGAAGGTATGGGCCGATATTTCCGCCAACGCTGATGAAAGGTTTGTTGGATTGGCTTTGGCAGACACTTGATACCAGTACGACGAAAGTTAGAGTCTATGACTTCCGAACATAGAGTTTGCAGAGTCTTGGGGTTATATTCTGGCTTGATAAAAGTAACGTTAGTCGGTAATCCCGAAAACCACCGATTAATGTCGTTGGCGCTTAATTCCGGAAGTAGTCTGTGAGACATGATAAAGTAGTAAAGGTTATCTCTAAGTGATGACTGACAGGTAAATGACTTGGGTTGACACTGCCACGTGAGATGAACAGTGGAAGTAGTCACCATATTAGGAAGAGCCTTTCCTTTGTTGGGTTAGAGTAAAAATCTTTGGGCATCAGCCAGGACCTGTAGGCATGTACAAGTTACACAGTTAGGATGGGATATTCGGTTACACGGATATCCTAACCATAGAGGAAAACCGTAAAAGGGGAATCGAGGGGGAATCAGCCAACCTCACCTGGAAGGTTCCCCAGTCCACCACAGCCTTGGTATGTTCTAGGAAATCTGCGCCAAGGATCATATCGATTGGCATGACGTCAGTAACATGAAACCGATATTCTACCACGGAGGAGCCCAAATTTAGACGTACTGTAGCCGTTCCCAGTGGAGTAATGATATCGCCGTTAACGGCTTGTATCTGAACCNGGTTCAAATCGAACCTGTTTAATTGAATACGGACGATGCCGTTCTAGGTTAAGGATAGTCCTACATGCAGGGCAAGGATATTGCCCATCTAGAATTGAAAAAAAAGTATCGGTCAAACATTCAATATGATAAGGTACCCTACAACAAGGCATAAAATAAATCGTTGGGGACGGAGGATGGAGCATTTCCCTCATATCAAAATAATTGCGGCAAATTGTACAGGTTTTCCCATGCAGATAGCGCATGTAAAAAATTCCTTTGCCGCAGACGCTCCCTGATTTGTTTTGACAAGTCCTGAGAGACATACATACTCGAATCATCAGGGACTACGACTAGTTGCAGAGAACCCACATTCTTCTTTAATGGCCGTTCGGACCTTCCGTACAGACAAATTATGGGGTCCGACAAGATTTAGTAACCGAACAAACACGGAACCTAAATTACTAAACTGATCCAGAATCAGTATCAATTTCAGGGGAAGCTGGGAGGGAAACCTCAAAGGCCGCTGGGCTAGATCGTAGCTCGCATGTCTAGGGTAAAGAACTCATAACCACAAGAGATAGATTTAATACATTTATTAAATAACTTACTGTCTATCTTCAGGCAGGACTCTCAGCCAGAACAATAATGAGAATGTTTCACATAGATCCTAACTGTGTTCGGCTACCTTTCGCTGTGTCTTCTCCACCGACAGCGGCCTGGGCGGGGTTATAAATACCAAAAACGTAACCCACGTGACATTCGCCAAAACATAACTTAATAATTTAGGAATGGCTTTGACGTCATACTGAAGCGTACAACGCGATCAGTATATTACCAATTTGAAGTTCATAAAATATTATCTTCTCAATATAATCTAGGTGGACGGGTTGAAGTTTTTCCAGCCACTGACTGGCTAGAACGCGGCACATGGGTATCCTGGCCGTGAGGTAGAGGCGTAATACCTCTTCCTCTAGATAGGGACTATTCAGGAAAACTGCCGCGGCGAAATACTGGTTCACCGGGTACAGGGAAAAATCTAAACGAATATGAAGCTCTAGGACGAGCGCTATCAATTGAAGAAATACCAGCTTCGCTGCGAACCGTAGCCATACAAGGCCATTTAAGGTCCACATCCGATGTATGGCGGAACAACGCCTCAAAATATCTAGAGGCATGCATAGTTTTGATTTGAAATCATTATTCAATTGGGGGAGGCGCACGAGGTGACTACCTCTTTGTGCTCTTGTCACAATTGACGGCATCTGTGAAAAAAAATAATACGACCAATTTAAGGATAGGATGCCCCCCCCCACGCTACCACAGAAGTATAGCCTCTACGGTGTCCAAAAAACATTGCGGGAGCAAATGGCTGGGGGTAGGGGGAAAATACCTAGGGAGCAAATGCCTGGGGGAGGGGG
>NMRB01004158.1:0-15753 GCA_002633025.1 Notospermus geniculatus
TTTTCTGCACCCCAAATGCCCAAATCCGCTCCTAAATGCCCTAAAATATCATCAAGTGTTAATTTCTTGCAAAGAGGTTGAAATCAAACAAGTTTGTTCGATACATGTACAGTATGTCGTCCACAAACTTTATGTGAAGTCTCCCTCTTGAGAGTAAAGTCTCCCAAAATTTTGAGGAGGGAGACATTATTTCTCCCTAATTTTAGACCCAAGTGTGAGCCCTGGAGAACCAAAGACAAGTGAAGAGTTTGACCTTTCATATTCACTCAGCCCACAGTGTCACTGATGACCTCACGGAAGATGTAAAGCTGACAAGTCCACTGTTTTGTATGCCTACTAACACAATTCAATGCGTTTCCATAATTTCATCAAAATGTCATGGCGTCAAAGACTTATAACACACCAGGCCCCGTATTCATAAAACTACCTAAGTGTAAGTATGACACTTATCATTTGTTCAACACAAAAGATAAGTATCATACTTAGACTTAAGTAGCTTTATGAATACGGAGCCAGTCCAATATTATGACTACCCCGGTACTGAACTCAAGTTGTGAACACCATAAACTTATTACAGAGTCTCCAACACTGATCAAGGTGCCCACTTGGTGTTGATACAACATCAATGTATTGGTATATTTTCCTGAAATTTCATCCTCAACACAATTGATCAGTAAGCATTCCCCATTTCCATTTTTAAACAAATAGCACATTTCAAACAGCACAGTCATTCACATACTGAGATATGGATCATTGAGGGCTGAAAATATTGGTGTGCTCAGTTCAAGAAAGATGACCCATGAAGCTCCAGACACCTCACCTTGAATGCCAAAATAGCCAAAAACAGCCAAGATCAAAGATAGCACTTGTTTAGGGTCCTGAGAGTTGGTGGTTCACTTGAAACTGAACTGATGCTGAAAAAGACCAGGAAATCATTGATGGGACATGTATAGAGGAATCCCACTGACGTCGTCAAGTCATGCGACTGGCCGTCAAAATGATGCAAACTGGCGTCAATAGGGTGCTACACGTGGATTGACGTTCCGCCTGACGTGACGAGACACGACATGAAATAACGTCATTGCGTCATCGTGACGTTCCTTCAGGAAACACGTGGTCAATTTGACGGCCAACGCGGCCTTGGTGACGTCACGTAGGAAACCTCTATTGCTAATGCACCAGGATTTTTGCCCCAAGGTTGGCAAGTACTTGACATTTAGAGATGATTCTATCAGTTTTCACTGGACTCAATCATATTTTGGCCTCGGCGCATTTTGAGATGACTCCCAAACTCAACTACATGTATGTCCATAAAAAATATGTTCTCAAGAGCACAGCCAATCACTACTGTTGAGGTATTGCCCAAAAAAACAGGGGCCGAAAAAAGAGAGATCTGAATTTAAGGACTCCCCAAAGCTCAAGATCACCCCAAAAATGCTCACTCTGAACTCCAGTCCAGTCCTCTTAAATAATTTTTCGAATGGTCAACATGATTAAGAATACTTGGCCTCTCGAACTTACAAAATAATGCACTTTCAGAAAGCATGGTACTTGAGCAAATCCTCCATACCCTTTGATTGCAATAATATAATGCAAAACCATCCTAATGCCCAATTTTGATTGTATCCAATTAGTAATGTCAATCAAAGGTCTCCATTCCTTGATAATGCGATGCAATCACCATTTTTCAATAAAGACATGTACCTGCACATAGTGTTGCAAATAGAATTGACAATTCCTCAAGCCATTCTCACAAAAACACTCGTTTATAATGAGGAACCGTCTTGACCTTTCCTCCTGACAGGGCGGCGCTGTGAGCAGTTGTACTGAAGACATTAAAAACAGAGCAAAGCAATGTAAAAACGTCACATCACAAAATCGTTGACATACAATGTAGTGTAATAAGGACGAAATGTCAAAAAAAGAGGTAAAACTGCCCACAGTGCCTCAGTGGCAGAAGTTAGCAGGTTCCACATTAGTGTTTCATCACTTGCATGGGTATTGGCAACACCTCTCAACACTGGGAAATCACAAAACCAGCGTGCACGAAAATATTGGTTGATAACTTTCCCTTACAAGCAAACATAAACGACTCTGATGGCAGCAAGAATTTCCTCAGCAAATTTCATCACAATAGATTCTATCACTCCAAAAGAGTGCTGCACCTGAAGGGGCAGTGTCCTGATGTCCCGCACGTCATTTCTGAATGCCATGACGTGACTAACAAAAATCCAGTTATTTCAGCGATCATGACGTCGGGAAACAATTTGATTTTTCTCACGTCAAGCCATCATGGAATGTAGTACAGGACGTGATGACGTTGCCCCGTCAGCTGCTGCACTCTTTTGGAGTGATAGAGTCTATTTCTTCCCAAAATTCATTAAAGATAAAAGTCTAACCCTTTTTTCCACGGTTCTATACNACAAATAACCATGACAACAACTTGAATGAACACTGAACAGAAGTTTGGAATATTTTATACAAGTTCAACACTGATTTGTCTGTCTGGGGAAGCCATCCACTCCCAGGTTGGAGCAGAGAATATTTTCTTGGGTGAGGTTTTCAAAAAGCCTTGGAAATTAATTTGAAAGATTTTGAAGAAAAATTCTTCTAATGGTTGATAGGGAAAACGTTTCTTCAAATATTTTCCAATCAATACCGTAGGATAGGAGAAAACCTTGACAGGAGATTCCAGAGGCTGGACTTGGGGGCAGATGAGTAACATGTCATCATAATGGCATCCTAAATAAACTGAGCACAGGTGTTACAAGTACTTTTAGTCCAGAATATTCAGGACATGACACCTGCTGCCCATCTGGTGTGATAATTTTAACCACAGCCTTCTACATTCTTATACAATGACAACTTGTAATTGTGGCCTAATTATCAGCTTGGTTGTACCGTAATACTTCTGTCATGTGCACCCATGATGAAATTTCATTCTGACGATTGTGGTAGAGATTGAACCACACGATCACATGATAATCATACATCCCATGTACATTATATAGGTGGAAGGATGTATCACATCCCAGTATCTTGATCACGCAACGAAGTACAACTTGGTCGTGGTCATTTACTATTAGAGACCAAAATATTGAACAGAGAAGGAAGGTTCGTCTGATCGCCTTGTCTTAACCCTTTTGCAGTGCATGACGTTGGATCATGGTCATACATGTAAATTTGGTATCTCACACTGTGTTAAGTTTGACATGGATCTGAGCCTGCGTGCCAGGTACCAGGAAAATCGAGGTTACACACACACAATTTTCGAATTAAAGATGGTGCCACCTTACGCACAGGGGCGTGCAATCACTGACGCAGCAAAAGGGTTAATTTGGGATCTGGGATGGTGAAAGAAATGTCGTGTTGGAGGAATCTGGAAAGCCTACAAAACCCAGCACTGGCAGAGAATAAGCTGTTCGACAACTTTTCAGGAGTTGTACCACCTCTTGAGGTGAATTCTGAAAGTGATCGACTCCATTGTAACATCGTAATAGCTCAAAGTCAAAGTAAGGGCTCGTTTCCACCAGCACATGGCGTTGGCGGTAACGTCAGCGTTCAAATCACTTCTATGTTGAGTCCATTGACTGTTGCAACCACACTTTCACGTCAGCGTCAAACTGCAGTGGAAACAGTCAATGAACGCCGACCCCATATGCTGGTGGAATCGAGCCCTTATACCCCCATGGCCCAACCAACCAATCCACCCAACCTGCAACCATGCACCCACCATTTGATTATTTGAAGTGATGTGGACCCAATAGGAATTTAATGCCCATTACGAGGAGAGAAGAATGAGATTTTTGCTTTTTCAACTCACGCATGAAAGTCCAGACAAATTTGTTCGATAATTTTACAGCTGCCTTCATTTTTAAAACATCACAATGTGGCCATAAGTTTCACCAACTATTTTCAGCTGCTCGCCCAGTGCTATAAGGTGCAACTTACCAGGTATTACCAAATGAGATATACGCAGTACTAGCAGAACTTCCCTAAAGCTATGTGCACACTGAGGTTTAGTTACTGTGCGATCTAAGCTGCAGCAGTAATCCACAAAATCTTGCGACTACGAAGTCTTCTAAATGGTTGCGCCGCTGTGTGAACACAAAGGCGCAAGAAATGAAGAATAAGTGCCTGTGCGGTGAATAAGGCAGGATTTGTATCGGCATCACGCAAGTTAAAGAGGAATTTAGTTGCAAGACATCGCCAGCAAATTCTAATAACACGCAAGCGAGCATTGCGCACTGCTTGCGCGGCCTAATGCGTCCTCTAATGGCTGCGACAAACATAAAAAAATTTGATCCTTGCAGTTCTGACTTCACCTCGGGATGCAAGCACTAACTGCTGATGGCCACAGGTGCACACAGACATCCTTTTGGCTTGCAACATCTCGAAGAGGATCGCGGCTAAGATTGCACAGTCATTTAGCTCTGTGTGCACACAGCTTAATAACAGAGATGCATCTGGGAGGAAAACACCTCTCGTTTGTATTATGGATACCAATGTTCAGCCAACAAATTTGTCATTTCTCTTCATTTCGTCATGTAACCAGGACACCTTATGATTTAGGACAGCATCTGTCAGTCCCAAAGGTGTCCTTAATAGAGAGGTCCCATTTAGTAACAAGTTTCACAACCCTACTCGCCTTCTTCTGTTGAAGAAATGTAACTTTGTGAAGGGCAGAATTACTTTATTTAAGTCATGAAGGAAGCAAGACTGGGCTCTTAGAATTTTTAGGGCACTGAAAAATCTATTCAAAAAGGACCAATTTGCCTTGAACGTTGTCATAACCCAGTGCACCACAGCAACAGATTAGGGCCGGAAGGTCACTTCTGCCTTTTAGCAGGTCACAAATTTCAGGGCATGAAGGCAGTATTGGAGGGCGACACAGACATTGCCTTGACTCACTTAATGCCTTGAGGAAGTGAAGAAAATGTGCACAGGAAGATCCAACAGAAATCACAACTGGTTCAAAAGAGTCATGAAGAATTATTACTAGGCCTACTCTCCGTTCCACTTCCGAGTGGCGCGAGGTTTATCAACGATAGCTCTGCAACGGCTGGGTCACATTTGACATACCATACATCAATCGATTTGTCTTTTTTGCCGCTACAGCCATCATCACTGTCATTTTCCCAATAAACATGACAGAAAAAATTCTTTCACCAATCAGAGTTTGTGTTAACGGCCAAAATGGCGACCATTTTGAAATGACGCAATGCATCGCGCACATGTAAACTGCACTGAACACCAGGCGAAATGAAATGGGTTTTTGTGAAAGGGATCCGTTATGTCGGCCTTACGAGAAAAATGAAGATAGCAGAAAGATACCGGCAAGAAAGACACATCGATTGACGTATGTTTCGTCAAATTTGACCCAGCCATTGCGGAGTTATCGTTGATAAACCTCGCGCCACTGGAGAGTGGAATGAACTGTAGTGGGGAAGTCACGAAAGAATTATCTTGTGCAAACCCATTTAAAACTACCTGATGGAAGATCAAAACTTATGCAACAAATCTTGTTGAGCATCGTAGGAAAACTCATGATTCCTAGACCTCAGGTCCATCCAACTCAGAACGTAGGAAAGCTAGCAAGGAAATGGAACAAAATTGAGCACCATCCCTATGGTATACAAAAGGTGATATGTCTTTTTTTAAATTTTACATTATTCTCCGACACCTCATTCACTATTCCAAAACCCAGTACAAACTGTCCCCAACCTAATATGGGTCATGAAGCGAGGTGTTCATTTCCCAATCCTCCGGCAATCCATTACCGGTACATAATGACTGCCATCAACTTTAATTCAAGTGAGATACAAAATACCATCCTCCACAACGGTATCTTTAACCAAATGGAAAATGCATTAAGTTAATGGTACCATTAGCTTAAAGTCACTTTATGAAACAGGCCCCAGGTCATACTGCGTCGGTGAAAGTGAGGCAACATTGCTTTCCATTTAATTCTGAAAAGCGTATCTATAATATTTCATTCAATTTTTAATTTTACATTTCTATCAACAAGTATCGATGTTGTGAATTGTGAATGATGCAATTTTTGTAATGTCAGAATGACGCACGACGTATGATGACGTTGAACAATTACAAGGCATGCGCTCTTGTGTTTTAACCTGGTTAATGGTCAGCATCTGCCAGACCTCATTGGATTGCACAGGCCGATAGCTAGGGTAATAATGTGGAGTGCCTTGACACCTCGCTGCAGTAAAAAGGCACTCCATAAAAGTTCATATGATAATCACATTATTATAGAAAAGGTCTCTGTTGTGTTAGGCAGCCATGAAAAGAGAGAACAGTAGAAATGAAACACAGCACCCAAAACTTAACTGAATGTAGTGTAAATTGTTTGAAATCGATTGAGAATTTGCCAAGCCCGAGTAATAAAACCTAACATACTGTACCTACTCAGTTAAAACAACAGTTCATTAGGTATTCGTAGATCAGTGGACCACCTTTTTCACCATGTGACTAAGTCATACTTATACCATTTATCAGGATTAGTTTTAAGTGTGATCATTGCTTACTTCACACCACATGAGAATGATTACCACAGTCACATGGTGAAAAAGGCGGTCTGCTGCTCGGCGAATAATTAATGAACTGCTGTTACAACTGAGCAGATACAGTATTAGCAACAAGGAATGTTGAAGAGACCAGTCCAAAGACAATTAGTGAAGTACATGGACAAAACCGATGCTGAAATCAAAAGTCAGTTCCACTCTGTAAAGCTTGTCGCACACTGGAGCTATCTGCTGAGCCAAAAGTCATTTGAGACTGCTCGGCGGATAGCTCGTGTGTGCGCATATTTGTTGTAACAGCGAAAAATATGCGCACACGTGAGCTATCTGCTGAGCAAGTGGTCTCGAATGACTTTTTGCTCAGCAGACGGCTCCAGTGTGCGGCAGGCTTTAAGTGAATGAGGAACCCCAAACATGGAAGTAGAGGAAATTCACTGTAGGCCTCAACCCTTTTTTAGAAGCAACTGCACCCAACAAGATCATAATGAATGAAATGGTTGACTCTCCCGACATGCTAACAAAATGCAAAGTTCTGAAATCTCTGGCACTCAATGTGTGTTGAAGAATTATCATCATACTCGTGTTGTCGTACACCCATCCCATTCAGACTCGGAATCAGAATCGGATAACTGCTCGTCAGCCTCATTGAATTCACCCTCGCTACCACTACTACACGTGTTTCCCGCACTATCTGTCCGTACATCACTCACGGTCAAGCAGTCCACTGAATCGTCACTATCCCTGCGATCTATGTCATTATTAACTGAGGCAACGGTCGTATTGCTACCCGATACAAGTTGATCCTCTGGTTCTGTGAAGTATAACGACACCTGAAATGCAATGGAATCAAAATGAACACCTGGAGAGAACCTAAAGGCAAAAATCAGGGGCCATATTCAAAAAGTGTGATCATCGTGCGATTACGACTTAGACATGTTAACTTCACTAAATGCACACACTTCCACCATGCATTTGACAAAGTTACACGTGTCTAAGTCTTCCTTTTTGAATACGGCCCCAGATGTTTCCTCCCTAGCATATGAACGTGCCCCTGAGCAGGATTCCTGGTAAACTCCCTACGCAGTTGTGTACCGCGCCCCCTTCGGTTTACTCGCTCTCCACAACTGCTTATCTTCGTAAAATTCGCCACGTTTGGTCAACATATGGCGCTGAGAGAGTCGACCAATGAGAGCACTGAGCAACCGGTAACCAAGCTGGCCTCAGACACATGGTAGCACAAGAACATCCATTGCCAACGTGCCAAAGAGTTCTGAAAGCAGCGTTCTGATAGGCTGTAAAACTCGTGCCAGGCCCTGGCGCCATCTGTTGACCAGACGCGGCGACTTCCACGAAGTAAAGCAGTTGTGGAGAGCGAGTAAACCGAAGGGGGCGTGACTCACAACTGCGTAGGGAGTTTAGATTCCTGGGCAATGGGAGACTTTACTGCCGTTAGAGGCCACCACCAGTTAACGGTCCTAGGACGTCATGAAATTTGACATCACAGAGAAGAAATGCATGGCATGACATCATCCATAATGACATGGAGGCCATGGCTTATGTCTCTGACGTCAAATTTTGTGACGTTCTAGGACCGCTGACAGGCGGAACACTTGAAAAAAAAACTTTAGGGGTGGATCCAGGAATTTGCAGGGCAAGGGGTATGAAGATGGTGGTCACGGGCACCCATGCTGAAGGGGGTCTAGGAGTTCTCCCCCAGAAAACTTTACAATTGGAATGTTCTCAGATGCGACTTCTGGACAATCCTCACAAAAAATCGTTGGTTGCCAGGACGCAGCCAAAATGACGGACTAGTCAAAAGAAACCGCGAATTTGGAAAGGATATTTAGTGTTGCCTTTCCTAAGAAAAAGAAATGAGGAGTGGATATAAAATTCTCAACAATGGTATAATGACTGACTCTTCATTCCACATCCAATTGGCGCAAGGTTTTCAGCCGATGTCTCCGCAAAGGCCGGGTCAAATTTGACATATCATACATCAATCGATTTGTCTTTCTTCTCAGTATCTTATAATCCTAACTTCATCACAATATTCCCATTATTTCTCAAATATTTTGACATTTGCTTGCGAACTTGTGTACAAAGTGTAGTTCCACCATTTGCCTGCTGGGTACTGCGTGGTCGCTTCGATTTTTCATAGGGGTGGGCAGCTACCCTAGATGCGTTCACGTGTTCAGCTGGGCTTTTTCCCATGAGATTGTGTGCTGGAAATGTTGATGCTCGCCGTTGTTATACAGTGCTCCCTTGCTCTTACGAACCTCGATTTTACGATCTCCCGGATATTACATGTACGAACCCAATGCTTGGCTCCCAAAATTCCTGTCCCCACGGAGGAATCCTCGCTATTACGAACTCCTCATCAGTACGAACTTAACCCTTGGACCCCAAAGGGTTTGTCATAGCGAGGGAGCAATGTATTTGACTAAATTTTATTTTATTCTCTGATGGACAATAAATCTGTCAGCATGAGGTCAGATGAGTAGTCTGAGAGGTTTCTCTCCCCGAACAAATGGACTGATCTGACGTTCGTCTTGCAGTGCAGGCAATGACATCATTTCAATCGAGTCAGCCAATTGGCAAAAATGATACATGTATTTCTGTCAATTTCAACGATTTAACTACTGTGAAATATGACGAAACTTGATTAGATACTGACAAGAAAGCCAAGTTGATTGACGTACGTTTCATCAAATTCGACCCAGTGGTTGCGGAGATATCGGCTGAAAACCTCACCCCAATCGGATGTGAAATGAAGAGTAGGCCCAGGGAAAACTGTTCGATATTGATTGACTATAAAGGTCCGTTTATACAGAGCGCGACCGCGACCGCGGCAGCCGCATCGGATTGATCAAATGTAAAATGAATGGGAGCATTTATACACAACGCGACCACGACCAAAATTTTGGTCGCGCGGCATGCCGCAGAGATTGCCTCCAGAGTGAAATTTTTGAAAATGCCGCGCGACACTTTTTTTTGTAGTGTGAACATCAATGCGCCCTGGCATATTTTTAGGCGACCACGACGTTTTCGTTTATACACAGCGGCTGCCGCGGTCGGTGTGGTGGTCGCGGTCGCGCTGTGTATAAACGGGCCTTTAGGAAGGATCACCAGCTTTTTCTTACACTGAAGTCTTTGTCGAAGTTTCTATGTGTCACGTCTTTGTTCGCTTTATCTATCTCCATCTTCCCAATCACCAGATAATGTGTTCTGGATCGTGTGTGGTTGGGTCCTATAGAATTTGGCGTATAAAGTTCACGTCCCACTACTGATAAACTAGCATTGGTGTCCTTAGAAGAGTTCACAGGAGGATTCACAAAGAACGTGTTGATCCAAACGTGAAACATTTTCTGAAATGTACGAAAAAGATTATCGTATTAGTTTAATTCTGTTGTGTAGTTTTCCATTCCAATAAATGAGATTCAAGTTTCCATTCTGTCAGAACCCAGGTGCCTCTATATTTCAAAATTACTGAGACATGATAACAAATGCCATTAGCTACTTTTTATTTTACTGACGGAAATTTCCAAGTTTTTTTAATTGCTAGCGAGGCAATCTCGCACATTGTTCCATATTGCTTTGAAAACCTCCTATTTTGCTTTGGCATGACAGGAGACAAAATGTATGGCACTAAAAGGACTTATAGGAATACAGTACGTTGCACAATTGACCTCCCTTTATCCGCTTACCATCCGCGAACGTGACGCGGAAGAAACGCTTCAGTTCATCGCGTACTGGTACGTGCATGATGCTGCATGTGGTACGCAGATGGTGCGTGGCGCGGAAGGGAGGTGAATTGTGCAACGTACTGTACGTGCAGTAATTTATCTTTTACAAAAATTTCAATTTCAACATCTCACCTTCCTCATTTTTAGTTTATGGAAAAACTCAATCTGAATGTCACCGCAGACAGGTGTGCTCGTTTGTACTTCCATATATAGATCCTCATTGTCCTTTTTTACATCAAAGACAGGCGAAGTGTACACCTTGACTTTCTGCTGGTTCACCACAAAGTACGGACCTGCAGGAAGGACAGAGAATCAGCTTTTTGACTTGGGGCTACACTGAGACAACACCATCGTCCTCATTCAAGGTTTATTATTGTACCTTTTTTAACCTTTTGGCTTGTCATCTTCATCTATTTTTCCGTACAGCGTGTTGTCAAGATTCAACCGCAATACTGCATGACCATGTGTAACACGTGTGCCTGTTGCGGCGGATTGCACATGCCCAGCCAGCAGGATTTATACAGGACATTTACCCTACCACTACAGATGACTCAGGGGGGGGGGGCGCCGTACAGTCTCACAAACTGCAGACGCCGGAGGTTGTTGAACTTTGGCAAATATTATTTTGACACACCGCATCGGCGACATGTAGCATTATTAGCTATGGATTAAAGGCAACTTCAACCGACCAACAGGCTACGCCTTCGGCCAAGATGACGATGATGATGATTGAAAGCAGTGCACTCTGACGGTAGTTTTTGAAACCATAATAAATTCCCCACACTGACATGACATACCATACTCAATTCTATGTGAAGACATGAATGGCGAAGTTTGTCGAAAATTTGGTCTTTATTCATTTCTGATCACATCAGGAATCTAATTAATTCTCCCTCTTCACTGTATCTACAACCTCGGAAGTTTTCATTGTGATATGGTTTGTATTTCCCGAGTTATCCATTGTGACAAAGTGATATTGGCTAGAGATAAGGCCTTAAGGGGTGGTTTTGAAGGCGGTTCAACACAGTTTAAAACCGTGCTGAAACGCCCAAAATGATGGCGGTTGTCATGTATGGTGTTAACACGGCCATGTATGGTCAACATGCGGTCTAGGGGATATTGTGGGGTGGCCACAAGGTGATGTATGGTCAATATGCGGTCTAAGGGATATTGTGGGGTGGCCACAAGGTGTTGGAAAGTTTTGTGAGCTGCCACAAGGTGTTGAGGGGAAACAACATGCAAGCCATTTTTCCAGCGTTGTGAAAGGTGACAACAAGGTATCAACTAGAAATTGACTTACCAGTCAATTTGAAAGACCGCCCTTGGAAATTGGGAGCTAAGACACAGTTGATTGATCGAGAATTATCGAACGGCCAGGGTTGGTGCCAGGTTTTTGAAATAGGGAGAATAAAAGTCTCCCATTCCTAAAAGCAGAGACTTTTTTCCAAAGAGGGAGACTTGGCTTCTCCCTACTAACTTCAGAAGGAGAAGCTGTAAAGGTCACTACTACATGTATTCAGTGATAAACTGAACTATGTGCTATGTACTGCCAACAGGATCCAATAACAGGTATGTGGCGGACCAGAAAGGGATTGACTCTTCCCCACATCCATTGAATAATCAATCAAGATAGTCCAGGGTGATCACAACGCCATCTTCAGCATACATAACGAACTATGCACATGTGTAATGTTTAAGCTGTATGCTGTATGCAAGTGATAGTAATAGTACTATGAATTGCCTGAAGATGGCATTTCAGTCAACAGTTTGAAAAAATGACAAATTTCACCCAAATTTCGAACTATTTGTGCACGGATGACCCCAAGAAGCAATAGGATTCTGTGTAATATGCTCATCTACCATTTCTGAAAATTTTACCGCGATACATGGCGTTTTTCGTTAGTTATCTTGCTGAAACCGCAGATTGGATGGAGAGATCCAGAGAGAGAGAGAGAGAGAAATTCAGTAAAAACAAGGAAGACCGCCCCATTGATGGGGGCGGTCTTAACGAGACAGCAAGTTGGTAATTCCCAGTTTTGAGAACCGCCGTGGAAATTTCAAACATTTCGAAAATCGTGTGGTTTCAAAAACGAGGTGGTGGTCAATGGCAAACACCGTCATGGTGTCTAGGCGATGCCACCGAGGTTCAGCACGGTTTTGAACCGCCTTCAAAACCGCCCCCGTGTGAGGCCTGCTATAGAGAGAATTTCGGCAATATGAATGAAGACCGCCTACTTTGAGATTGGGCAGTCGTAAATATGCCTGAGGCAGATTTACACCACGGGACGTATTTTTCTGATGTTGTTAGCAATAGCAACACATCCAATAATATGCTTTACTTACTACATGCACCGTTGAAACGTGGGATGGTGTGAAACCGTATACCCTTCAGCAGAAGCGTGACGGGCCTGTAATCTAAGTTGTGCTTGACCAAGTAACCATAGTATTCGACGTATCTCCGTTGACTAGGTATCGTTACACCCTTAAATACAATGAAACATAAATAATATAAAACCAATTATTTAAAAGCAAATTCACCCAAGGAGAAACAGAATCAGTTTTCTAACTACACCAGACATAAACTTCCTTCTGCAAAAAGTTGACACTTCTTCGCTTTTCCAAACTAGCTCTAAATTGCGTAAACTTCTGACTATCCAGTACACATTCATATCTACTGACACATCTGTTACTTTCTATCTGGCTGGTAAATATTGAACACTGCAAGATGTCAGACGAAATATGGCAAAGCGTCTTGACAAAGGGTACAACATCAAGTCTTTAGTGGGGGTAATCACCACTAATTCTTATCAGTAGTATGCAGGTGGAAACTACACCCTGCCACCAAAATCAGGAGTTCCATTTGAATTTTTATCATGTTCAAATGGTCCAAAGTAGGATTTTACCTCAACACTTCATATAGACCTTGTGCAGCGGCTCATTATGACGTCACTTTTTCGGCGGTCCACCATGCTGACATCAATGACAAAGTGCGCCATGTGCAATTCACGTCATGGTTGAAGTCACACACAATAAACTTGCGAGGACGCCAAAGCACACCACGTGGGTCGATGACGTAATTTGACATCAATTTGACCATCAAGATGGCACCGCAGGTTTTTCTGCAATGACGTCATCTGCACAAGGTCTATATCAGAGGTGACAATTACTTTACATGAATTCATGGTGTTTCAACCTGCCACTCTGACATATCCATTGCCATACCTTTTTGTTACTTGTCCGCGTTATGCCATAATACTCCAGCGCTCCAATTGGTTCTGTAAACTGCCGCACGTGCAGCAAGTAAGCACATATCATAACTCCTGTTCTGCCCTGAAATCAAATACAAACAATTTGGAAACAATTTCTACATGTAACTTCCAGACTGGATACCAATGATCCCCAAACTCACATACATGTACTGGGTAATCCTCACAAGTTCTCAGCCAAAGGAGAGGATATTGTATGTACCGTAATGCAAAAATGCCCCGCGGAGTCAGCGGCTTTGGTCATGAATTGGCCATTTGGTCAGGAATTGGTAAGAGAGACCCGGAACTTATAGAACTACATGTATGGAGGCAATAAACACTGCTAAGTACAGCTCCATCGTCTGGTGCTGCACTCAGCAAAAGCTGCTCAATGGGTTAACAAAGTCATCGATTGTAAAATGGTAGTGAAGAGAAAATCATTATTGAACTAGTTCAGCAAGATTAGACGTTCAGACATACATCTCCCAAACAAACCGGGCCAAATTCAAAGTACCATGATATTATATGGGCACAGTGGGAAGTCTATAACGAAAAGCTTTTTTCGAGAACAGACCTGAACTTGTAACATGGAGAAGAGTGCAAATATATCATACATACACAATAATATGAACTGGACTTCAGTTCTAGCGTCCAATGGAAATACCTAGTAAGTCTCATTTTTGGAAAAAATGAGTTAAGGCCAAATTGGTATTTACTAGGTATTTTTTCATCATAATAAACAGTTTTTGTTTGCAAAATGTTCGCCAAAGCCTCGGAAAGACAGTGGTGCACTTACTCGGTTTTTACGTATAAGTCATCAGAATTGTGACTTACTACTTTTTTTGCCTTTGCAAATTCAGCATGAAATCAGAGGTAAAACATAGCAAATTGCATTTAATTCTGTTGTATGACATATTTTTAATTAGGAGTGTTTTCCACAACAAAACTCTTCCAAGTTGTCATTCCACAAAAACCCATTTTTCTCGAAAATATCAAAATGTGACATACTAGGTATTTCCATTGGACGCTAGAGTTGTCCAGCATTCTGTTGCATCATATTTTGCCAATCTGGATATGTTACTTCACCAGAACAATTTTGACACCCAGTGAACAGGGCTCAAAATTGCCTAAGATTACGCGAGCTTCTGTTGCCATTTCCAGGCCCTCTGCGGCAATTTCCATTGTTTAGTTCGATCTACAGACTAGAGATGGCGTGACCATTAGTCAACATCGTTAGGACTTTAGTTCGATCTGCGTAGTAGAGATGGCGTGACGATCAGGACTTGCAAAGTACAAACATTGTATTTTAAAGAGCTGTGTTTAGTTCGTTCTGCTTAAGAGATGGCGCGACGATTAGGCCAAGTAAACTTTCTACGGCGGCAATCCATGGCCGCAGACAACAGGAATAAACGGCGGCAAAATCAATGAATTCTGCGGCAACTGCCGCGTTGGCCGCAGTGAATTTTGAGCCCTGAGTGATCCTCGGATTTTTGACATCAGTTACTTCCAATGTGAAGCATTGGATTGGACTAGGGTAAGGCCCAAAAAAATTATCTGTTTCTTGTCCAGCAACTCAGGCATGCGATTTTTAAAAAAATTTCCAATAATTTTTTTTCAGTTATCCTCATGGATGGGGGAAATATTACCAGCAAAATATCTCTCTACATGTTTAAAGCACAAGTTTCATGAATGAAATGGTCCATGGACCATGTGCTCACCGTGTTGGACATAATAGTCTAATGACAGAGGGAGGTACATATCAGTTATGAGCAATCTGGGTCAAGTCATTCCCAAGTAGGACTTTGATGATTTTTGGGTTTATGCCACCTGGCGGCCATATTGGATGTCCGATTGGGCCGGAACTTCACATGCACATGAAGGTCATCTGCAGAGGGCCACATAGCACATTGGAGCGCTTTGGGTCCAAGTCGTTCCTGAGTTACAGCACTTTGATGATTTTCAGGTTACGCCACCTGGCGGCCATATTGGATGTACGATCGTGTCGAAACTTCACATGCACATAAAGGTCATCTGCACGGGGCCACATAGCACATTGGAGCGCTTTGGGTTAAGGCGTTCCTGATTTACAGCACTTTGATGATTTTTGGGTTACGCCACCTGGTGGCCACGTTTGAAGTCAAATCAGGCCGAAATTTGACGTGCATGTAAAGGTCATCTAGAGGGAGGTAAATATCAAATTTGAGCACTCTGCGTCAAGCCGTTCCC
>NMRB01004158.1:20886-43754 GCA_002633025.1 Notospermus geniculatus
TTCTGCACATTCACTGCAAATTTTGTTGAATTCCGACTAGTTGATCTTATGATACAAAAGGTCTGAATTAATGAGAACCCCACGAACGATGTGTGTTCAGGGTCATCGGTGTACATTTGAATAGGCTGACGTACATTTGTACATGGAACACTAATTGTGCTGAAAATAGCTCAGTTATCGTCAGAAATGGAATTCAAAGCATCATGTTGGCAGGTTCATGTACCTCTTCACCACAAAAAAAGTTGAAGCTCGTGCCTATTACGTAAAGCCAAAATTCAGGCAGTGAGAGACATCTGGTGGCAACACAGGAAGTGTATCCCTCAGTAAGCTCATCGTTCGCAGTTAAACCTTTATGGTTGATTCCTTTATGATTTCAGCTATCGAAATGTGCGGGTTTACCAAGGCCACACTTTCCTCAAACTCCACACCCAACGGGTTTTTCTAGAACTCCTAACATCTTGTATAAATGAAATGGTCCATGGACCATGTGCTCACTCGTGTGGACATACAGTGTAATGACAGAGAGAGGTACATGTCAGTTGAGCAATCTGGGTCAAGTCATTCCCAAGTTGCAGGACTTCAATGATTGTTGGGTTATGCCACCTGGCGGCCATATTGGATCGATCGGGCCAAAACTTCACATGCACATAAAGGTCATCAAGAGGGAGCCACATAGCACATTTGAGCGCTCTGGGTCAAGTCGTTCCTGAGTTAAAGTCTGGCAACATCTATCTTTGACCTAATGGAATGCGGAAGTTAGGAAATTGATCGTTGGATTTTCCGCGGACCTTTAATCACATGCGGCTATTGAATGACCAGCGGACAACACGAACAATCGGGAACGACCACAAGTGATCGACAGGCGTGATTAAAAACCGCAAAGCTCTGCCACATTACATGACTTCCGCATTCCATTAGGTCGAAGATAGGTGTTGCCAGACTTTATAGCACATTTGATGATTTTCAGGTTACGCCACCTGGCGGCCATATTGGAAGTTTAATCAGGACGAAATTTGACGTGCTTGTAAAGGTCACCTAGAGGGAGGTAAATATCAAGTTCGAGAACTCTGGGTCAAGCCATTCCTGAGTTATAGCACTTGGTTGATTTTCAGGCTACGCCACCTGGCGGCCATATTGGATGTCCGATCAGACCGAAACTCGGTAGTTTTGAAGGTACCCCTCTAATACATGTTTATGCAAGATATGNCGGCCATATTGGATGTCCGATCGGACCGAAACTCGGTAGTTTTGAAGGTACCTCTCTAATACATGTTTATGCAAGATATGAAGATGCTCGGTGAAATAATGAAGACCTGTAGCAGGTTTGTCACTTTTGTCGAACTTTGACCTCTGTGACCTTGAAAAGTAGGTCAAATCAAAAACCCGTTATATATGTTATGTATCCTAATTAGATACACCCATGATAAAAATTTGGAGACGATCCAGTCATTAGTTCAGGAGTTATTGCACTTTTTGTGTTTTTGGTTTTGGCCACCTGGAGGCCAAACCAAGAATCGAATCGGACCGAAACTTGGTGTCATAGGTCATCTGACCTAGGGTCATATATGTACTAAGTTTCAGATCAATAGCTCCAGCGGTTACGAAACGTGCCCTGCTAACGGACAACGCCGGACGACGGACGCCGCAGGACGATAAAAGCTCACGAGTGAGCTAAAAAACGCCTTAAAACTTACCTTTTTACATGTCATTTTGGTTAATTGTTTTATTCTTAACTCTTCAACTTACTTTCTTTCTCTCTTTACTTTTATACTTTTAGGCCTATATTGTACAGTGCATAGAAAATGTGATACATTATATTTGCACTTTAATACAATAAATTTATTATTATCATTATCATTATCATTATCATTATCATTATCATTATCATTATTATTATTATAGGATTTCATTTCGTTCCGATAACTGTTCATGTTATTCCTTCTGTATTGACATCCAACCTGATCAATGCACATGTAATCTGCCAGCCCATGTTGATATTCAGTCATACGACGGGTTTTCCTATGCATTGCAAACAACACAACAATGTGCATATCAATTAACAAATCTCTGAATTTCGTGTAATGGCCTGCCAGGATGGTAGCTCCCGAAACTGGTGCGAGTAATATCCTTTTGTCCGATCGCTTATATAGACAAACCTTAATGGCGGTTTATTTACAATGACGTTGCTATGTCACGACTTTACCGTCGAAAACTGCACCATTCGGTTCACATCAGCAAATAAACCATGATGCACATGTCAACACATCCGATGAGAATACAGTGAGTACCTGATTTACTGGTGGTTGTTGGAATTTTCTAAGTCTAGATCAAGGGGGCCCACAAAAGGAGAGTTGACTAGGAATGAACCCCAGTTTAAAATAACAAGTGAAGCATACCACGCTCGTGATTCAAACACAAAATTATTCTATTCGTACGCGAAGTCGTTGATGCATAACTAATGGTGCTTGTCGTATTCGCAGTTCATCTGGTAAATGGAAGGGGTGACGGGTGATTACAAAATAAGCTGTCACCCCTTCTATTTGCCGAAACAACTGCAAAAATAGTCAACACGATTAGTTATGCATGAGTAAAATCGCGTACGAAAAAAAGATTTTTAGGTTTGAATCACCAGCGTGCTTCCGCCTGAGCACACCTTTTAGCATTGTTGTGCACAGTGGTTCAGTGATCAGGCTCATGAAATAAGGGATGTCTGTTTCAAAAAAATTTCACGGTGTTCCTGCTAGGACATTAACCACACTTGAAACATTCACTCTAGTTATTGAAAAGAGGTTACTATTGTTGCACACCAAGGCCCTTAAGAATGAAGGATTTCAAGGTCCATAACCCTATTCTTTGAAGTCCCTGCATCATTGAACGATACCACCGGACCCCGGTAGTTTACTTCTTTCATAGGCCTAGGCCTACCCCGTTGCGTTCCTAAAATGCATATTATAATGAGGAAAACCTGGTGTCAGTTAATCATGCCAGACAACCAGTAAATCAGGTACTCACTGTATATCAATTAGTCATATTGGCTCCAACAGCAGGTCTATTTGACTGAGCTCCACGTACATCGGAGGAACATTTCCGCTAACAGCGGTCCAACTGGCATGCGTGACTAATGAGGGAAACCACTGCTTAATCCGACATCGAAAAAAAGTGTACAGAGATCCTCTACTGAGAATTCCTCGCTGATATAATTGACATTTTACCCCTGGATAAGTATTCAAAGTTTTGGAAGGATATGTGTTTCCTTTCTTTTTTCCAAATACGCTATAACGTACTTTTGCCATGGATCCCAGTGAGTACGTTATAGCGAGGGTGAGCTGTACCAAAGAAAGAAGTGGTGGTTAACTTTTTGACGTAACACAGTAACGCAGCTGCTGCGCCCACGATCTCGAACTAACTGCTTCAAGCGACAAGGAATAGTTCTAAGGATTACGGGTGATTTCAGTTGCCTGTAGATGGGACAGAGTGGTTTCAAAACGAATTATCACTGTTCTTTCACAATCTAGGTTTGTCAGTTGTGACACCTTAAGGACTCAAAAAATGTCCGTTGTTCCGATGGATAATAGCAAAAGCGGCGATGTGGAGAGCATACGACCTTCTCTGAAAGCAACGCGAGTGAATTCGAGTTATACAGAATCATTTCTTTATGATGCTCTCTACCCACTGATTTTCATGCTGCGCGTTTGTGGTGTGTATCACTCTCGGCATACGAAGAGCAACTTTCGATATATGTCCCTGGCATATTGTTTGGTTCCTGGTATTTTGGTACTAAATACATTTATCCGATTATGTCTTTCTTTACAACAGATCACAGGATTTGATTTAAAGTTGTTTGGACTCCTTATCAACATTTTCTGGATGTCTTGGTGTTTCCTTGGTTACGTCGCCTCCGTAAGAGCATGGTTTGATGCGGAGAAGGCACCAGCATATTTCGTCAGTTTTGACAAAGTAATAGACTCTTGTGAATTACGTCATAACTGCTTTAAGAGAGTTCTACGGAAACGCGCATGGATTTTAACCATCGTTGGAATGGGGGCAATCGTCATCAACGTCGCCTATCTCGGTTCTCTCATAATTATGTCTGGTGACATGGATATGCTAAAGAACCCCATATCAGTATACCGGTCATTCCCGAGATGGGGCAAGACGATTGTCGATATCATCATTATCATTAGTCAGTTTTACATTTCTGCCAGCTGGATTTTTCCCATTTGCTTTGAACACAGTATCGCCTATGCTTTAAGGCTTGAGTTGGAATGCTTCAATGAAGCTTTGAGCGATGACATAACAAAGGATGGTGAATTCAAAGGCGAGCTGTACAAGTACAGAATCCGACATCAGGTCATAACAAGATTAATCGCGGAGGCAGACAAATTTTTACGATTCCAAGTCACCATAAACCTCTGCTGTCCCATGGGACTCCTTATCTTCCTGCTGTATTCTGTTTTGTGGGACCGGTCGGTTTCCTCCAACATACTGATGATGTTGCCTTACCTCTATTGGATTGGAATGTGCGCTTGCCTTGTTGGCTTAGTGTTGCACGATGGAGCGAGTATCAATGACACAGTAAGTAACTATCAACGTCAATTATTAGTCTTAAAGGTCAGAAAATCACTACTCAAACACTCTCATTTTACATCCAGTGGCGTGGTAGAAACAGCGAAAAATACATTTTTCTCATGTTATTTTCCTGATATTTTCAGAAGTTATTTGTGTCGTTTGCGTTAACACACGTTTGACAACGCGCTACTAGTTGAGTCGAAAAAGGGGGTTAGCGTGCACCCCCGGAGATAAACTTTTAATTGACATTTTTATATAGGAAAAATGTGTAGAAAACGGTTTGCTATGTTAAAAATTTTACAAATTGTCCCACGTGCCTTTTTTATGCAAATTAAGCTGCCATTATAGATAAATGTGTTATTAACCATTTTAGACCGGTTTTGTACAGGCGCAAGGGAAACAATGTACAGCTAACCTCTGAACGGTTAGATTTAGACTCTATAAATGTATTACCAACAGATAGAAACACGGTTCCTCTGATTCAGCCAAGTATGTTCTTAATTGATTTTGGCAAGTGGAAATCACTTTTTGGGGCATTTGGTCCCATTTTGTGTAGTTTGATATAAAAACTGCAATTTCTTATTATGTAACAAATGAAAATATTCAAGACCATGCTTATTTGATTCACTGCCCCCATACTTCTATCTGTTAATAATACATTTACAGGGTCTAAATCCATCCATTAAGAAGTTAGCTGTACATTGTTTCCCTTGGCCCTGTACAAAGCCGGTCAAATGGTGAATAACACATTTATCTATAATGGCAGCTTAATTTGCATAAAAAAGGCACGTGGGACAATTTGTGGAATTTTTAACATAGCAAACAGTTTTATACACATTTTTTCCTACATGTATATAAAAATGTTAATTAAAAGTTTATCTCCAGGGTGCACGCTAACCCCCTTTTTAGACTCAACTATACCCTCTGCGTCATTCATTACTGGAGATTATACTCCATAGCAGGGAACTTGAAAGCTCACTCACGGCCAGTTGAACATTTTCGTTTTAGGCCCACGAATCTCTCTCTCGGCTGCACGACATCAAGTTAGAGCGACTTTCAAATACAAGGGACCTAACAGAAGTAAGAAAATCGGGTTCTCATTTCTCCTACAATTTTTAATCAAAAATTAAAATTGAAAATGAACTCAAAAGACATTGTACGTACATATCATTTGAATCTCACCTCAGACATTATTCAAAAATATTCACAAAAAAATCATCAATAAGGAACCCGAACACGAACGTCACGACGTGGCGCTGCGAGCGTTTGTACCGAAGTCTCTGTTTTTCTAACCTAACGTTATTTCCATTTATTTCTGGCGTGAAAATAAACATTTGTGTTGGTCGCCCAACAATAAAACATACACCATCTTGTAGCAGATGCAATTTTCTTTTAATCTCACTCCTTTTTTTCTTAAAATGAAGAGATACAACGGCGATAAAAGCAACGTCTTTTATGTCATTTTCCTGTAGAAAAATGTACAGGCGATTTTTTTCATGACGCAATGTCAGCACCTAACATGACGTAAATGACACCTAAAATGACGTCAATGACGTCGTTTCGGTACAAGCGCTCGCAGCGCCGACCTGTCTGTGAGCGGGTTCCCCATTCTAGTTGTCCATGGTGCTTATCCTGTGGGGGTCTACCCTATGTGGCCCGGGTTCTATGTGGCCCGGGTTAGGGTTAGGGTTAGGGTTAGGGTTCTATGTGGCCCGGGTTAGGGTTAGGGTTAGAATCCGGGCCACATAGAACCCGGGCCACATAGACGTGGTCCCATCCTGTGTGTGTCACGCTGTATTGTGTCTGAAGTGAACACTAATTCTGTCAAACATGTTTGGGTCAGCCCCCACCCCCACCCCCACCCCCACCACCCAATTGATATGCTGACTGGGAATATTCTTCACAGGAGTACATGTTCACTGGTATATAAGTGAGTAACCAGGGCCGTAGCTAGCTTTTTTCGCTAGGGGGGCACTTTAAGCAGATGCACTCAACGGACGTGCGGGCTTTGCCTTCGAGCACCGGAGGGGCCGGTTTTGCGGGGCTTACTGGAAAATGCGGTACAGGCGGAACGGAATCACCCTCGTACCTAATCTTGCTGTGCTATTCCCAATGCACTGTATTTGAGACCTGGAGTCGCGGATGGTTGGGAGCACTGATTATTCCGTCACAGACGTGTTTTTGCGGACTAATTCTACAATACACCTTGGCTGACCCAGTTACATGTCCAATCGCCATGTGCACTATATATGACAGAGAACTTTCCAAATTTGCACATGCCAGCGGGCCCTGTGTGTTTTGCAGTGACTGCCGGGAGGAGGCATACTGTTTGTTGCAGGGCAAGTCTGCGACGGAAAAAAAACTACAAGTAATGATAAGCCCAGTGAACTCTACAATCCGCCGCTGTGATAAAGCTGATGCTTTGCCAATGTTAATCGATGAGTTGTGCCATATGCCCGGGTGCAGGCATGACGCCTTGCGCAGCATAGATGTAGATCGGCGTGCAGGGTTATCTCGCGGCCTGCTATAATCGGTCGCCATTCATGATGATATACATTTTGTAAACTTTTGCACAAGACAGGAGCTCGAAACGACCGTGGAGTCAGAGTTTCAATGCTAAATAATTCCTACTCCGCGGGCTTAGGGCGGCAAATTAAGACGATAAATCAGCCTCGTCATCATCATTGCATAAATAATAGCCGCTCCCTTCGGCGGAACGATTCCGCCTGTTCCATTCCGTTCCGCATTTTCCAGTAAGCCGTTTTGCGGGGGGGGGTCTGGGGATCCTCCCCAGAAAAATTTTTAAAGTTAGAAGCTCTGAGATGCGATTTGAAGTCAATTTCCTGCGCTCTGAGACACGAATAATAATGATCTTTTATCCCATTTGATTTTGCCGAAAAAAATCTACAATACTCACGGTATGTTCCCCTCTCCCGCGACAGCCAATTGCATCAACTCAACAGCTGATATCTATCTGTCAATATGGTAGTCCATTGTAGGAGACGCTGATCAGTTTCCAGATGCCAATACCAGGCCTTTCCGTTTGACGGGCGCGAAAACGCATGCGCTTCGCAAACAATAGAATTTCTACTGTTTGCGAGGCGCATGCATTTTCGCGCCCGTCAAACGGAAGGGCCTGCATCACGGTATTCCAAGCCGCAATGAAGTGGTCCATACCTGCAAAACGTGGCAACAGATGACAACATTTTGAACTTTGACCTCGGTGACCTTGCAAGTAGGCTAAGAATCAAATCTAAGCTAAGAATCAAATCGGACCAAAACTTGGTGTCATAGGTCCAGGCCTTTCCGTTTGAGGGGAGCTAAAATGTCCATGCCCCTCGCAAACAATTGAAAGTCTATTGTTTCCGAGGCGCATGCACATTTTAGTTCCCCTCAAACGGAAAGGCCTGCAGGTCAACTGACATAGGGCTGTACATGTACCAAGTTTCAGGTCAATAGCCTAAGCAGTTACGGAATGTGCCACCAAATGGCAAAATTTCAAACTTTTACTTGCGTGACCTTGAAAAGTAGGTCAAATCAAAAACCCGTTATATATGTTATGTATCCTAATTAGATACGCCTATGATAAAAATTTGGAGTTGATCCAGTCATTAGTTCAGGAGTTATTGCACTTTTTGTGGTTTTGGTTTTGACCACCTGGAGGCCAAGCCAAGAATCGAATCGGACCGAAACTTGGTGTCATAGGTCATCTGACCAAGGGGTATATATGTACCACGTTTCAGATCAATAGCTCCAGCGATTACGGAACGTGCCCTGCTAACGGACGACGACGACGGATGCTGCACCACGACAGAATCTCACGGGTGAGTTAAACATGTAGGGCCATATTCATAAAGGGTGTTTAGCCTAATATAATCAGCGTACAAGTTCTGCATTACACACTATTGTCTGATGTCTGTATGGCGCTTCACCAGAGGCATTTACCCACAGGATAATCACACGCGTACAACATTCCTGCGTTTAAGTCCAAGGGGACAAAGGAAAAGTTAAAAGATCAAGCAGGCTTGTCTAGAATTTCTCCTGACCAACACTTCCTTTTGTCCTCTACACTGAGACGCATGAAAGTTAGACGCGTGTGATTATCTTGTGGGTAAAATGCCAGAGATCAGGCAGCATACAGAAGGCAGAACAATAGTTTTCTAGGCCTTTAACCTGTGTAATGCAGAAGTTGTACGCTGACTAGGCTAAACACCCTTTATGAATATGGCCCGTATTCTTCCCACTCATGCAGTCTTTCCCTCTTCCAGACAATCGGTATGTTCCTTACCTATTTCGTGATCGTCGTTCAGTTTCGCATGCCGTCAAACATTGGCACCAGCAGCACCAATGCCACATCCGCCATTTAACACGAGAGACATTGGGTGAGGTCAAATATTCGGCTTAGTCAGGTTTTAATGCCAAGTCTTTAAAAAGTTTTAGACTAAAACTGATATTTGACCTCCCTCCAAGTTTTATCTTAAAACCCGCCTAAAACTGTCTTAAGAAAGTTTTAAAACCTGGGTATTAAAACTTCTCTAGATAAAACTTCGTTAATCCCAGCAGGAAGCTGAAGTTTTAAAAATTTTAATGGAAAATGAATTGGGTGAGGTTTTAGTCCCTAGGGACTAAGACCAGACTAAAACCTGCAGAGGTCAAATATTTGGATTAAGGTTGCTGCTATGTTTGCCATCCCAGTTACAAGCTGTAGCACTCCAAAGAGCTGAAAACTTTGACAGTACACCTGTCTGTACTAGAGAGCCAATACAGAGACATCATCGACTAAATAAAGGCCAAGAACAGATTCCATGAATGTCAGGTTTTAACCAAGTTTTAGTCTGGGTTTTATCTAGGTTTTAACGAAGTTTTAATGAAGTCTTAATCTGAGGTAGGTTTTAGGAGTTCAGATTAAAACCTACCAAGTGGGATAAAACTCCGATTATCTCAGTTTTAGCTTAGTCCAAATATTTGACCTCACCCATTGATACGGTTGACAGTGCTTATTGGGACACTGTATTCGTGGTCTTAGCAGAGACTGTATGCATCCGTGAGAATAGAGGATTGAGAGAGATCCAACTCCGTCAACTTAACCCCTGACTTCATCTATTATATTAGTCAACTCTTAGTTCACGTTTTGTTAACTAATAGTTACATGTATCTGTTAGTTAGCTAGGAATCCACAAGGTCATCAAACCGCGCCTGAGTCAGTCGCATATGTCTTTTTGTTGGCTCACCACTGTAAACAGCGGTCCTCACTTAGTTTTCTGCTCTTCTTGCATGCCTTAAAAGCAATCTGATGCATTGGAACGGCAAACATGGCTGACATCCTAACATTTGTTTGACATCCCCTCCTGTTGACTGAAGGTTAACTGCCAGGCGATTATCTCATGTACATAAGCTGCAGTAGGCCTACATTTTTCTTACCTCTGTATGATTTCCTGGCGCTATATTAACTATACAGTGTTACTTTATAGTAAAAAAAGTGTCAACTTTTCGTTTGCTCTTAGTTTACTCGTGGTTAACTGAGTTGACTCAACTCTCAGGGGGAGGTAAAATTGGAGTGTTATTGTGACTAAAAGTGAAGGGTTAAGTTTAGGGTTAACTATTAGTTAATTTTTTACCTCAACCCCTTGAAATCCGCCTGTTATTTAAAGCTGTAGAACCAGCTGTTAAATCGTAAGGAGACCACCAAATAATAAGCGCAAAAGTGAGCCTCTATCGGGCGATAGAGAATGCAGAAGGAAATCCGAGTGCCCGTAAAATCTGCGCCGTCATAGATAATAGTGAGGTTTCCCAAATCTGACGAAACACGAAGTACGAAATACGAAATTGGACTTCATTTCCATGACGTAATGTGTTTCAGGAAATGGTTGGTACCACAAATATCGCCTGCTGCAAGAGCGTCTTTTAGCGTATGACGTTAGACCGATAGAGTTACGGTGTATATTAAACTTTGAAATTTCTCTTTCGTTTCCACTTCGTAGGTAGGCCCTACGAAGTGGAAATTTAAAAATTCAAAGTGCGCCACAACTCTCTCGGTCTTACATGATATGCTAAAAGACGCACTGGCAGCAAGGACATTTGTGGTACCAACCATCTCCAGAAATACATTAGGTCCTGGAAATGAAGTTGAATTTCGTATTTCGTACTTCGTGTTTCGTCAAGTTTGCGAAACCTCACTATTCACTGGTCGGACCGGGGATCGAACCCAGAAGCTGGAAGGTGACAGGAATAATTTTTCAGTGTGCCAATCTGATGTCCGACGACTTCCTCGATAAATTATAGATTTTGTTTATCAGGGCAGACGAGATGACTTTTCGAGATCTGCTTTATACATGTAAACCCTTCTGAGAATTCTTTCCTGACCTGTCGCATTTCCTCGTGACCCCACAAAAATCGTTAAATATCCGTCATGGTGAATCAAGCAGCATGTATATCCAGAAAGCAAATTCTTAGCTATTGGAGAAAAAGAGGCCTGTATTTCTTGAAATGTGAACTTCCCTGATCCGTTTTTGGCAAGGCCTTCCTTTGGATCAGGAATCTTCTGCAGTACAAAGCCTGAGAGGAAGGGTGTCCCTATTACGAATAACATCTCGTAGTAGTGATCGGGATAAAAAGATGACGTAGTGCATCGTTTGTCAAACTTATTTTTAAGTGCGACACGGTACTTCACTGGTTTATACTCGTATTCCTCTAAATGAACAGAGAGAATATCGGAATCATCCCAAGAATTATAGAAAAAGTGAAACAGTCCTCTTCGCCCAAAATACTCTGGCTTGCCTTTGAGATGAAGGCGGACTCCATTTTCAAGGAAAAGAATGTTTGATTTATCTGATCCCACCACGTCATAGATAGTGCCCTTCCAAAGTCCCGATTTCTTGCAGTAATGAATTAATTTCTCTGTCACTCCAAAAGATGTCGATTCCCCTTTCCCATAGCAGATATCAGATCCTGAGAGCAACATTTTTTGAAAAAATGTGCCATTCACAAAGTTATAGAGTAAAATCTCACTGGCAGTCCTACCCGGTAGTAAAATGGACGACTTGTAAATGTGATTAGGCATTTTCTTTGGGTAGGGGGGTTTGAGACGAACCGTATGGTGATACAGAAGACTATAATCGGCCTTTCCGCGACGCCGAGAATAAACTCGGGATCGCATGTATAGAGATTTGGTTTGTTGGCTGCTGAAAAAAGCATTAAGTAGAACTAGCCAACCCTGTCTCGGCTCAGAGAACCAAGACGCCGCTATTCGAGGAATGACAACAGGTGGTAGAAATTTTCCTGTTTTTCGACTATAATTAATTGCCTCCATCTGCTGAAAACATGCCAAAAATATTGTGGATTGTGGAATATGAGATACTGAAAAGACGTGCTGACATCCGCACTCATTAGCCCTTTTTACACTACCGGTAGCAGAATTTTGGCCTGGATAAACCGTGCCGTGCTCGACCCGGGCCGCGAATTTTTTTCCTGAACCTTTCAGCAATTGTATTGCGGACTTAAGAGTATTTTCAGTAAAAAGAATGCGCGAGAGAAGGAGCAGTGGAAAAATCCGGCCCCAGCCGAGACTCGATCCAGGGATCTGCGGCATGCAAGCCGAACGCTTTAACCACTGAGCTACCGAGGCAGCCGGCAGCGCGGGGGTTGAATCTAGGTGTTATAGAATAAATCTAATATAATACCCATATAATGCTAACCCTTACATAAACCTTTTCTTTTCTAGCCCTAACCCTTACCCTACCCCTAAACCTTACCCCCCACGACCCAATTATCCCCCCATGCGCGTTGAAAAAGTGTTTTACTCCAAAAGAAGTGTCCCTCTCTCGACTATAATAGTAACTACAAAATGTACAGTGTACTTGCTGAAAGGTTCAGGAAAAAAAATTTCGCACCCAGGCCAGGCCCGCCTCAAAATGACCGTTCAATGCCGTTTACACTACACCATGAGAAATGGGCCAAGACCATGAAAACTATTTGAATCGCCCGCTAGGGGACACTCTCCTTTCTGTGGAGGTAGGAACTCTCCGCCATTTTCAATATGGCTGCGCCCAGGAATCTGAATATTCGCGGCAATGACGTATGTTGAGTTCAAGGCCGATAAATGAGTATGCGCACATCACTACAGGCGAGTGATTTAAGTGGGCCGAACCCGGTAGCGTGTTTACACTGTGCAGTTTTTCAGCAGTGCCGTGCTCGACCCGGGTCGCACCCACCTCCTGTTAGGGGGTTCGGCCCGGATAAAAGTAGCACCGTGCCAACCCATTTACATTATCACGTTTTTTGCCGCGCCGTGCCCGACCCGAGTCGAGCACGGTTGAAAACACGTAGTGTAAATGGGGCTATTGATTTCATGCCAGACCTGTCAGCAACGAACTTTCTCTCTGGTCTAGACTGGTACCCGATCCTAACTATTTTACATCGGGCTTTTGCAAATGTTAGGACCGGGCGTGCCTACCGCCTTCGTGCCTCTGATTGGTCGGTGCTGGCGCAGGTGGTAAGTATGTGAACTATTATGTTGATAGATTTTCTATTTTTAACATGGAAAACCCCCGGCGTGATTGGTGAATTTCCTGGGTCAAAGGTCGGTCACCTTCTATCTGCATTCTGGTACGTCAGCCGTATTGAGAATTGAATAAATTTACATAATTTACATAAAATTTTCAAGTGACGTCACTGTCAGAATTCCTCCACAAATGGCGGCCACGACTGGTCCTACCATTCAAAAGCGACACCATCGGTAGGACCAGNGTTTACTTACCCGTGCTTGCCTCTCAGGGAAGAAATGACATGCGTAGTGAAGGGGAGTAAACGAACGATTTCGGGCTAGCTCTTCAGGGAAAGTGTCATGGCGGTCTGTTCGTGGACGTCTGCTTTTTGCGGGAATTAAAAATATTGACATCCTAGGCCCTAGATGACAAATGAGGATGGAGCAGGAAGGCAGAAAAAGACTTTATGTTGGCCTTGGTTTTGATTGATATGCATTTCATCTCCCTGAGCGTTCTTACCCCCGGTTGTGGCCAATCGGCCATCATCCAAATAGGTTTTTACGAGAAATGGATTCCTGAAGCGATAGACTACCTGCCGTCTTGGAACAAGAAGTCAATCTCCAGAATTCACGAATTTTCGACCCCAACCGGGATCTTTTTCAAGTGGAACTTTACAATCTGAAACTCTAGAAAAGACTGAGCTGAAACCTGAATGTGGAACTAACCTGTGTAGACAGGATGAGTAAGCAATTAAGGAAAGAACAGTGTACAAACACTGGACCTAATTAAGAGAGTGGATGTAATTAAGGAAACAAAAGTGTCCAAGCCCCACGGATGGTTGCTGGACCTAATAAAGAGAGTGGATGTAATTAAGGAGAAACTGATTTAGCTGAAAGATAAGGGTTTAATAAATATGACTTGTGTAATACATAACAAGCACAAAGCGAAAAGATGCACAAAGGTCAACACAAAGTAAAGGAATATAAAGGAAGTCAACTTCCAGATTTGTAGGAAAAGAGCCAAGGTCCCCACACAGGAGATCCAACGTGCCAAGCCCACCTGTGACCCTTGCTCAGGGAAAGGACCAAAGAGAGGTCGGAAATGTCAACTTTGCATCTCCTTGCCCTCCCAGTCCCACATCACTAGCTCCTCCACGGGAAGGTCCCATCTACTCCGCCTGAGGGGTCCCGCTGATTGTGACAGCAGAAATGTGGTCTACTGCATCACATGTACCAGATGCACCACCATCAATCAGTACGTCGGACAGACAACATGTTTCCGTCAAAGGATGAACAACCATAAGTCCAACATCAGATTAGGGAAAGAGGATCGTGATCGTGACTGCTCGATACTCTATGCCCACTTTAAGTTGCCAGGACATTCTGTCACGGACGTGTTGTTCACCATCCTCGAGACATGTCCAGATGAGACGACTCTCCTTCAGACAGAGTCGAAATGGATGTGGACCCTTAAAACCATCACCCCCTCAGGTCTTAACACAAGATGCTGAGGTCCTGAGACCCCAATTTGGCATTCGTGTTCTTCCTTTTCTCTCACCCTGGTAGGCCTATTTCGTTTTAGGTTTTCCAGTTGCGGAGGGTTCGTGGCTCCCCTTCTGGTCTAGGCCTTGTTTTTCCCTCCCCCCTTTTTTGCTCTATTCCTCCTCGCCCTATTCTTCTCATTGCTCAGTGATTTGCATTATCCATTCTGTTTTTTTCCTACAAATCTGGAAGTTGACTTCCTTTATATTCCTTTACTTTGTGTTGACCTTTGTGCATCTTTTCGCTTGTTATGTATTACACAAAGCGAAAAGATGCACAAAGGTCAACACAAAGTATATATTTATTAAACCCTTTTCTTTCAGCTAAATCAGTTTCTCCTTAATTACATCCACTCTCTTTATTAGGTCCAGCAACCATCCGTGGGGCTTGGACACTTTTGTTTCCTTAATTACATCCACTCTCTTAATTAGGTCCAGTGTTTGTACACTATTCTTTCCTTAATTGCTTACTCATCCTGTCTACACAGGTTAGTTCCACATTCAGGTTTCAGCTCAGTCTTTTCTAGAGTTTCAGATTGTAAAGTTCCACTTGAAAAAGACCCCGGTTGGGGTCGAAAATTCGTGAATTCTGGAGATTGACTTCTTGTTTATTATCATTTTGTGTGTCAATTTTGTGCTTTTCTGTATCTTGCCATCTTGGAACGATGCCTTCTGGGATACTTCCCGAAGTAGCCCACCCCCAAGGGTAGGGCTACTTGGAACAGGCACGAGCTAGCACGAATGGTGACGTCATCACCAAACCGAACGCTGTCGTGGTAGTCTCGGCCACCCAGCCGTTCATATGTAGATACGAACGTCTGGGCCAGACCGACGTTTCCACTGTAATACAGTGCATTGTGGGTAATGCTGTAGCAGATCACGTGACATAAGATGGTTGCTTCCATTAATGGATTGTATGTCACCTTGAAACCTTCCAAAATGTCTGAATCTGCCAATGAATCGATTGCTGAAGTAATCTGAAATAGCGTACTAAACAGCATCAACTTACTGGAGTTGGGATTTTTTGACTGCGTCTTCCAAGCGGATACACAGTTTTCAGCCTGAAATTCAACTGACATTTTATGGTCGTCGCCATGATGGAATCACATGATCACTTCTCTTGCCCAATCAGCAGCCGGATTGTGATTTTCAAATGGGGGAATCGGCGGATGGAAATGAATGACTAGCTTTGTCCCTGATTAGCCAATCAGCGACGGGTGTTGAAATAAAATCACCGTCACAACGAAAACGGCGCTCTGTCCCAGACCCTCGTATATGTTATGCATTATACAGGGTCTGGGCGCCCGAGACTATGTCGTGGAGGCACGAGCAGGCACGGTGGAAGTAAACGAACGCGGCGATTGTAGGTGCATTCGATTGGAAACCATTTCTACTATCGTTGTCAGTAAATTTTAATCAAGTGGCATTTATTCTTGTTGTTGTCATTTATTTGAGAAATTCATAATACATGTACAATTACCAGTAATGGTTGTAAAAAACTCGAGGTGGGTTGTATAATGAAATGGTCCATGGACCATATGCTCAATTGGGTGAATGTACCAGAAGAACAAATAACAAATGTTAAATTGAAATGGTCCAGGGCAAGCCCTGAGTTCCAGGGTAGTATGATTATGGTCAAACTTTCAAGGCCAACACATTATCGCTTGACTTATTTATGACATATGTGCCAAAGTCCAGCAGCTGCACACATAGAGGTACCTAAAGTACGTTTAAATCAAAAACCCGCTATATATGTTATGTATCCTTATTAGATACACATATGATAAAAATTTTTAAAAATTTGGAGGTGATCCAGTCATTAGTTCATTTAGTTATTGCACTCTTTGCATTTTTGGTTTTGTACCTGGTGGCCAAGCCAAGAATCGAATAGGATGGAAGCCTGGTGTCAAAGGTCATTTGACCTAGGGGTACATATCAAGTTCCAGATCAATAGCCCCAGCGGTCACGAAACGTGCCCTGCTAACGGACGACGATGAAGGACGACGACGGACGAAGGACGCTGCACTTCGACAACAGCTCACCCCATGTGTGCTAAAAACATTACCTTTTTCTGGCACATCCGTGCATCTTTAAATCGTAGTGCTTCTTTCTTCTCCATGCACGTTCCTCTCCTTCTGCTCATCTGACAAACAGAGTCGTAATCTTTCGGTAGGACAACAAAGGTTGTACATTTCAGCTGACAACAAATTACAGCACAGGCGAGAAATGACGTAACATTCTGCTGTGGTATGTCTGATGCTAAAAGACTCCAGTGATGCACCACCGTCTGAAAATACGTCTGAACCAAAACCTTGATGATCATCTTAAAATATGATACCGATATTTTCGTTGTTACACTGTACCGGTACATTATTTTTTGGCAAACTATCTCCACACCTACATTTTTTGCCAGAAAATAATGACCAGGGCAAGGATACTGCGCTTTATTACGTACTTCGCAGTGAGAGTGAATGTAAGCACAGGTACGATGGGCATCTCCACTCCACAAAGCGGGGTCCTCACAAGTTGATTTGAAGGAAGGCGGCGAATATAAACAGTAGGGAGGATGCGCAGCTTTCCGACTCCGACTTCAGCTACGAGAATGAATTGCAGTCCGCTATGGACATCCTTGATAAAAACGATGTGATAGAAGTTTTCAATTCGTCAAACACCATAAATTGAAGGCAGAAAAAATTGGCCTAATAAATCGGAAGTGCGGATAAATAATGAATATTGAAGTCGTAATCCTAGTCGTTACGACTTTGAGACACGACTATGACGACTACGATATTTGCGATTTATGCGCACTTCCGATTACGAGTCAAAATTATTCTGCCACAAAGTTATGGCATTTTACGATTTGCAAACGTCTATCAAATCGTTTTTATTAAGGATGTCCACAGCGGACTGCAATTCATTCTCGTGGTTGAAGTCGGAGTCGGAAAACTGCGCATCCTCTCTAATAGCTCTACTGTCATTTTATCACCGTATACTTGGAGTGATGATGAATCTCGGTGTGTTGTCAAGGGGAAGGATCAGAGACTCCCAAGAAGAACAACTCTGATATTGATACAGATATTTTCGTTTGTCACACTGTAGTTTCTGTTTCGGCAAACTATCTCCAGACCTACATTTTTGCCAGAAAATAATGACCAGGGCCAGGATATTGCGGTACTGCGTACCGATGGGGATCTCCAACTCCATACATCATGGTTTAACAAGTGGATATGAAGGAAGGCGGCGAATGTAAACAGTAGCCGAAATGTCATTTTATCACCTTTTCGGATACACTCGTCCCCAGTGGCCTCGAGCTCAATACTAGTTATACGCTCTCAACCACTGGCACAGGTCGGGCCTAATCATGTTTCTGAACGCTATATGGCGCAAACTGTCATCAACCAATCAGCGACCAGTATTTCACGCAACTAGGGGAAAACATGAAACATTTCCTTATTGGCTGATCGCTCATTGGCTGGTTGATTGAGCGCGTTCGTCAACAACTGGTAGTGACATCTAGTGTTCAGAAACCGACTTTGGCACCAAGTGTTTCAGTGGTTGAGGAGGGTGACAGCTTCGAGCGGAGGCCGATACCACTGAATTATTGAGTGTACTTTTTGGAGTGACGACGAATATCGGTGTGTTGTCAAGGGGAATGACTCTCAAGAAGACGAAGTCTGACCGGATCAAACCATTCCTTAACCGTGGTTTACACTCTACTCGATTCTGCTGAGTCCTCTGACCACATCTGCGGAGAGGACGTCTTCGGCCTGTGGTGCATTCAACAAATTGTTCTTTTCTTGAAATAAAGACAGTATTGATGCTTTAAATTATTGAAAACAGAAGTGTAGAATGGTCACAAACTGGATCAATAAGAGATGATATTTTTGTGATCTTTCTCAGTGGCTAAATCGGTATTGATTTTATGCTAACACACTTTACCTCAAACACCATGTCAAACGAAACGATAAATAAATGATGTAGTTATTTTATATCTAAGTTTCAAAACAGAAAATGATCAACACCTTTTCAGTGGTCAGATGTCAGTGACCACGGGTTCGATTCTCAACCGAGTCCTCGCCATTCGTTCCTCTTAGATGGGATACAAATATGAAGTGATGCGCTCAATGCATGAGCTGCTCCTTGAGTTCCCAGGAAGGTAGGCCTACCAGGAGATGTGTAAATACACAAACATGTAGAATGGGTGAGGTCAAATCTCATAGTTAACGTTGACACCAAGATAACCCGAGGATAACCCTGAAAAAATAGTCAACTTGAACCCCTATAACGTCAGGTTCAGATCAGATTTCACCCTTGTCCCTTAATTGTCTCCTGCGCGGTCATGCATGAAAACCAATCAAGCATGCCTGGTACCAAAAGATGCAGGAAGAGTTGTTGCCTAAGTACAAGCAAAAATATATTATATACATATATTGGTACACAATAAAACAATGGGCCGTTAAAAAGTGTCTAGTTTTTTTACTCACACTGTACATATGGAATGGACTGCAACGTTGTCACGATTAAAGAAGAGGCTTCTTGTGATTCTCGATTTTTCATTATTTCATTATACTTGAGTCGTTGTTTGAACGCCGCTTCCATTTTTAGCTCACCTCTGTGAGGTCAGCTTCCCTCATGGGGTGTATTCGACTCACTGTTCGTATGTGTTCTGGTGCAGAGAACGGTGTTCTGGAAGAGTCGAACAGCGGAGAACGCGTTCGGGAACGTGTTCCTGTTCCCGAATCTCACACCACCTCGGCTGGTGGTGGAGACGGGAACAGTCGAGAAAAAAATGGCGGACACTGGCGGCAACTTTATAATATTTTTTGTCAGATCATAGTGTAATTACTCGAGGTTTAGGATCAAGCAGAAATGACATGAATGACATATCCTTATTCTAAACTGAATATTTTGGAAGTATTCTTGAAAAACTTGGGGGTTTTTAGGCCGCTGTATTGACGCCGGAAGTGAAACCATAGTAACCTGCACTTTCCTATTCGAGACTCGAGAACACTTTACTTGTTCTCGGCCTGTTCGGGTGCAGATGAGAACAGGGAGTCGAATACAACCATGGTGTGTCGTCCGTCGTCGTTAAGAGATGCGTGCCGAAGAAGGAACTGAGATTATCATATCGGTACCTCAATACGATAATTTTCATCATTCCATGACATTTTCATGTTTGGCGCGCTGGCGTAAACGATGACGTGTATCAGATATTGTGAGGAGAAAGAATGGCTAACACCAGGTGAAGTAAGTCGCCGCGAGGTTCGGCGGTTCTTTGTCAGGCAGCGATGATTTACAGATCGCGACAAAGGCCAATCTTATAGCGTTGTGTAAAAATGCAAGTCGTATTTAAAGTTGTTTTCTTTGATAGCCGGAGAAAAGGTGCTTTCATGGGCAAATTTTGGAGCTACATGTAGGTTATGTTTTTGCTGCACAAATTATTCTATTTCAGTAAAGGATATAACGAGAGCGCATGCCCAGTTGGAAGCTGCATATATGTAGGTACTATGTTCGTCTGCTTTTCAATCATTGAGCGAATGATGTCATTTCCTCTGGTCAAAATGGCGGCCCGCAACAACGATTTGCCAACCTCGAGGACGTTGATGAGTTGGGAGTCCAACCATGACTCGATCAGCACAAGTAGTTGTGGAAAAGGCATTTCGTGCACGGCAGGGCATTTCTTGGTGAAAAAAAATCGATGTTTACTTCAATGTCGATGTATTGAATGCTCAGCTTACAAGTGCTGGCCAAATCTCGGAACTGTAAAAGGTGAACTGTACAAAGTGTCGAGTCTTGTCCAGCTTCGATATGGACTACATGGACTACAGAAGCATCTCTTAGCAAAGGGAAATGTGCACATCCTTAATGACAACAATTTCAAAAGCTCAAATAAAGCATTCAAATTTACCAAGAAAGAACTGGTTAGACACAAATGACCTGAAAAAATTAACATTCTGTTGTCTACAACACGGCAACGACATTTGACCCCCAACAGATAGAGTGATGTTCGAATCGACCTCGTTCACACGAAGAGGGGGAAGGGAGAATTTTTGCTCCATCATGTCCATGAAGAACGATTTTTATGGAGTTTTTGTTGCCGACGAGGGCAAGGAATACGTTCAACAACAACGTTGTGAAATTGATAAAAACCACTCAGAGAATCGGCAGGCACATGAAACTACTGGGGAGCGACGTATGTACTCTCGATCAGACAGTAGCCTCAGCCCAGTCTCAAGTTCCAAGCTGTACCGGTGGGAATTTCATCTCACCTGTGATTCGTGATGGCAAAGACCATGGAATCCTTTGAAACAGACGACAGCGACGCATGGTTTTGTAACAGGAGTGTTGGAAAAACACAATGAACACCTTCATGGCAAATTTGAGCAAATTTGAGAGAACGTATCAGAGAATTATACAAACCACAGCATTTCGTGCTACCGCATACTCCACGCAGCGTTGAATTTTTTTTGATAATTGGACGAAAATTTTAACACTGCCATCGATGCTAGATCGACATCTTGAAATCCTGACGCCATCGTCGGCGGGCTGGTCTATCACGTGACGCGAACTTCTTTTTCAAAATGGTATTNGGTGAACTGTACAAAGTGTCGAGTCTTGTCCAGCTTCGATATGGACTACATGGACTACAGAAGTATCTCTTAGCAAAGGGAAATTTGCACATCCTTAATGACAACAATTTCAAAAGCTCAAATAAAGCATTCAAATTTACCAAGAAAGAACTGGTTAGACACAACTGTTGTCTACAACACGGCAACGACATTTGACCCCCAACAGATAGAGTGATGTTCGAATCGACCTCGTTCACACGAAGAGGGGGAAGGGAGAATTTTTGCTCCATCATGTCCATGAAGAACGATTTTTATGGAGTTTTTGTTGCCGACGAGGGCAAGGAATACGTTCAACAACAACGTTGTGAAATTGATAAAAACCACTCAGAGAATCGGCAGGCACATGAAACTACTGGGGAGCGACGTATGTACTCTCGATCAGACAGTAGCCTCAGCCCAGTCTCAAGTTCCAAGCTGTACCGGTGGGAATTTCATCTCACCTGTGATTCGTGATGGCAAAGACCATGGAATCCTTTGAAACAGACGACAGCGACGCATGGTTTTGTAACAGGAGTGTTGGAAAAACACAATGAACACCTTCATGGCAAATTTGAGCAAATTTGAGAGAACGTATCAGAGAATTATACAAACCACAGCATTTCGTGCTACCGCATACTCCACGCAGCGTTGATTTTTTTTGATAATTGGACGAAAATTTTAACACTGCCATCGATGCTAGATCGACATCTTGAAATCCTGACGCCATCGTCGGCGGGCTGGTCTATAACGTGACGCGAACTTCTTTTTCAAAATGGTATTATTTGCAAAAAACAGTATTTAGATTGTCGAAAATGAAACAGAATAACTTCAACTTTATTATTACTTTATATCTACTCCAGCGTTGTTTGTATCACTCTATACCTTTATACACCTGTCTTCAACGATCTATATTGTAAGCGTAGAAAACGAGTGATGAGGTGACCGCTTCACAAACAGAAGAATTTCTTCTGTTCACTCCGCGTGCGCACTACTTTTCAAGATGGAAACCTACCACCGACACTAGTGGTGATATGATTGACGTCATTGCACATATCGCCACCTAGCGTCAAGTTTGGTGCCACCGCCATCACCCTAATGGATGAAGAAGGCCTTGAAGCTAAGCATATCATACGGGTGTGTGGTCACAGGTAAACAGAAAAAAACTACCAGTCCATATTCGACTTCAGTCCCTAGACAGTAAACTCCCTACGCAGCTGTGTACCGCGTCCCCTTCGGTTTACTCGCTCTCCACAACTGCTTTACTTCGTGGTAGTCGCCGCGGTTGGTCAACAGATGGCGTCTGGGCCTGGCGCGAGTTTTACAGCCTATCAGCACGCTGCTTTCAGAACTGTTTGGCCCGTTGGCAACGGATGTTCTTGTGCTACCATGGCTACGAATTGCTCGGCCAATGAAAAAGTGTCTCAGGCCAGCTTGGTTACCGGTTGCTCGGTACTCTCATTGGTCGACTCTCTCAGCGCCATCTGTTGACCGTACGCGGCGAATTTTACGAAGTTAAGCAGTTGTGGAGAGCGAGTAAACCGAAGGGGGCGCGACTCACAACTGCGTAGGGAGTTTACTAGACAGGGGAAAGTAGAAACCAGAAATCAATTTCCGCCGGCCTTCATTCCTAGTTCTCGTTGACCAGCAGACTTTCATCTCTAGGAGTAA